>VWZY01004303.1:45182-60448 GCA_013399075.1 Chloroceryle aenea
GGGGGGAACGAACAAAACTAAAACACCACCACCACTTTAGCTGTTCACAGCACTTTCACAGGAAAGTTTGCCACCACACAAGTGGAAGAATGTTCAACTTAGAGACTTTAAAACTACAATTAATTGTAATTTACAACAGCTGAAGAAAGCACACTCAGCCTTAAATCAACTTTTTACAATAAAATAAAGAAATGAATCATCAGCAAGGCAAAGAAACCAAACAATAAAGGTTTTCTACATTAAAAAAAAAAAACCACAACTGTAATGAGTGAATTGGTCCAACTCCTTCCAAACTCAAGTATCTACCACCTTCCATGATGATGCAGTTTGAAGTAAACCAACTTTATGTGCACTTCTTCAGTGTCCCTGTTACCCAAGTGAGGTAGCACCATACCCCTGTGAACCACACTAAGGCTCCCAAAATCAGCTGGCCTCCACACAGAGGCATTTCCAACGGCAGAGGCAGGGACAGTCAGCCACCAAAACTTGCATTTAAAACTAACAAAGTATCTTGTTTTAACTACTTTTTTTAATATTTGAGAAATGTCTTTAAATACATAATTGAAATTGATAATCCCTTAAAATAAAATTTTGCACTGTTTTAACCACTATATGTGATTAGAAACAGGTCAATTTATTATTTAACTGATTTTTTTTTTTTCCCCTTCACTTAACAGAATTAATACTTAAGGAAATGTAATTTCCTTCACGAATAATTCAGGCAGATGTTTAAAAGTGTGAACAAAATATATGCTTTTATTGTAACAGTCATACATTTTTAAAAACTGCAGCAAGAAAATTTCAACTGTCATCATAATCTGTAATGACCACAAAGCTGCAAAGGCCAAAAGTATCTATGTGACAATTTTCCAACAGGGAAAGCAAGTGATGAACGGTGGTAATTATTGTTATTAGACATGGATAACATATAACACATACTGTACAATAGAAAGTATTCAATTAAGCACAATTTGATAACAGAAGTTGGAGAATACAACCTTTGATAAATGAAATATCACGGAGCTGAAAAAATGAGACCTTATAGCCTAGTGAAGGCAGACAGCAATTTTCATAAACCGTTGACCAGAACTGGTCAGCATAGTTTGATGTAACAGAAGGCATGAGATGCTTGACCTGTTGTGGCTAGTACAAAAAAGCTCCACTTTTAAATTGGACAGCTACCTCTATTTGTCATACTTAAAAAAGAAAATCTCAGTGTTGTTAGGTCTTCTGTACTGTAATTAAAAACAAAACCAAACTAAACAAAATAAAACAAAAAAAAACAACCCACAAAAACCAAAACAAAAACCACCCACAAAACAGGATGGTGCACAGATGTGTAATGGTAAACTGCTCCAGAGGAGAATAAAAAAAAAAAAAAAAAAAAAAAAAAAAAAAAAAAAAAACACAAACCTATTCTCNAAAAGACAAAACACACAGACTCTTACTGCCTCACATTTCCATTAACAGTTATCTAGATATCATGAATAGAAAGGAAACACTGCTGAAAAATATGATCTCACAATCATGACAAGCATGTGGTTATAACAGAAAGATGAGGGTACACCACACTTTCTCACTGCTAGCAGAGAGAGTCAAGTTCCCCAATCATATATTGGTACCTAGCTTTAAAAGCTAGCTAGCAATCTTAAAGGGGAAAAAAGAGTTATCATAAACAAGGGCTACTTTTATATGTACAAGAGGATGAAGCAAACATCCCTCCTACATTCTTTTTACAATAACTTTGTAAAAGATGAATCCCATTAACAGGGGAGCCTGAACAAATTGTTTCATACACCTCATTTTGAGGAAACACAGAAGTCAAACACCAGAACAACACAAAACACCACAACCAGATAGCCAGTGCTGAACAGTCTGGTTAACACATATCACGTAACATACTCCTTACTTCTATTTCTGCAGACTCCACACGATTTTCAACAATCTCAATGCACTGTCTCTTCACTGGTGGTTCTTCACTTATCACAGTTTCTTCAGCGATGTCTGTTGCTGGAACTGTTAATACTGAAAACATATTTGTACATAAATATACATCTTCCTCAAACAATATTTCATTATATGAATTTTGTATAGTACAAGTAATTTTCATAACAGCAATTAAATGCAGACTTTTCCTTATGAAAACACAAATATATAATAAAATGCATTATAAAACCATTATGGGGGAAATCTACTAAAAACTTTAGCTGCTTGCATGCTAGATAAGATTTTATTTGTTACTGCAGTCTGCAACAGTTAGTTGGCACTCCGGAGTATAAAAGCTGCTTTTCACAGAGCAAACAAACGTGGAAGTGAATTTGCAGCAAGTACAAGCCTGTCAGTTCTGTAACTTATGTCACACACCATCTCTATAATGTTTCTTAGGTAAATGGTAAATACAAAACTGGCTTTTGATTTCAATTAGACATCTTCAATAATCTGAAAATCTAGTTGTTATTAATCTGAAGGAAAAAAATAGGAATCTAAATAAATTCATACACTAATTTATTCATACAATCATCTGGCAAATAGATGTCTTGTCACTTTCATTAACTACCTACACACATTCAGGCTTTCTGGTAACTAGCTGTACTTGTTCAGACAGTGAAACAGACAGTTTGTCTCCAATGTACAACTCTCCAAGCTCCACACAGAATCCTCATGAAGAAACCAGAGGAGGAATGATTTTTGTCTAAATAGTAGTGACAGAGCATCTTTAAAAGAAACCACCCCAAACACATGCATCTCACAAAACAGGTCTTATTAGACCAGCAGCTTCCACAAAGTGCGTATGGCCCAAAAGGACAGTTTCTGTCACCTGAGCTTCCCTGGTTCTGCCACTACTCTAGAAGCTCAAGCACGTATGATTTGGTTTACTTTGTTAAAATCACACTCCATGGGACTTGCACAGCTTGCTTCCAGCATCAGATTTCTAAATCCAAGCCTCACCTCTTCACAGTATTTCCAGCAAGGCAACAGCTAAATATTAGAAGGGTTTTATTTTACTTCATCTTCTGGTATTCCTAAGTTTGCAATAATCAAACTTATTGAAGGCAAAGCAAGCAGATATCACTTTTCCCTTAAATATCCCGTTTCTCTTCCATCAGTTTACTAATTATTCCGCTCTTTCTCCTAATGCAGAGACTCAGCAAACATGGTAACTCATTGAACTGAAGTAGCTCACGTGTCCGAGTTCTACTGCAGAGACTTGAAGATGCATTTAAACTGACAATTACACAAACTTGTCCAAACTATTTGCACCTATTAATTTATTATTGTAAATAGTTCCTCAAGCTCAAACCATACAAGTTTCTGCTCACCTTGCTGTCCATCCGGCATGGTCACAATGATTGGTTGCCCTATCCCACTGGTTGGAATTGAATGCAGATTGCCAAGCTGAATGCCATCTGTAACTATAGTAATAACTTGCTGACCTCCAGAACTGACAACTTGCTGAATAGCACCATCCACAGATTCTGCAGTCACAACTTCTTCTGTGGCCACAACTACCAACAGATTAGTAAAGGAATTAAGTCAATTTACAAATTAAGCCTGAAGAACTCAAATGCATTTTGGTACAGCTGAGAAAAAGATTCTTCCAGGTCTTAAGATTTGATTCCCCCCCCACTGACGCATGACTACATATTATTTGTTAACAGACATTTTTCACCAGACCAGCATAAAGCACTAACATTTTGAAATATACATGCAACTCTACATTGATTTATCTTGCTCAGTATAAAATTTCTTTTTATTTAGCATATTTCTATATAGACAAACACCACTCAAAACCGATGCTTTGGGGTCAGCGTTACCAAGGCAGCAAGAACATGACCTGTTTTTAAGAACACAAGTAACTTTTGCATTGTACACAAGCTGGAGTAAGTTACACTAACAGCGGAATAAAAAAAGAAAAAATAAACTTGAAATACTAGCTTGAAACTACTTCTTAACCAGTTGCTTGCCAGATACAGCTCAGGATCCAGTCCTGCTTTTTCTGCTTCAGTAGTGACAGACTGAAGAACCTTTAGAGAATCAACATTTTGTCTGTACTACATGTGTACTTCAAACATAACTTTAGTTCTATTTCATGCTTCATATACTAAATAGAGGAAAAGGTGTGCAAAGTTAAAATTTCTACACCTTTGAAGGAGATACATAAAGCTTAAAAAGGAAAACAAACATTGTATGTATATTTCTACCAATTTATAGTTAAAAAATAAAATCCCAGCTCAACTAAATATTTCAAATTAATGATTCAATAAGGAGTACACAGTAGGGAACTCCGACAGTCCTGTATCACATCTATAAATCAACACACACCACAGCTTGCACTGCACACTCTAACCTTCGCACCACTACCCTTATTTTTCAAAACAATGGGATACAGAGAGAGAGTAAGATCGCCAGTACCACAATCAAATAATGTCAAGCACACTAACTCTGTACTTTCTTTGCAATTTGTCAGGGTAAAAGCAAAGCCTTTGATTTAAATAACAGACATTAGAGTGCTTTCTATCTACAGAGATGAAATTAAAAACCTATAGATTGTGTTGTGAAGCTCAAGATGAGAGAAGGTAGATGAAACCCCGAAGCTTTCATCTTTTAACTTAATTATAACACACACACACACAAAAAAAATCACTCTGTAGTTCAAATAATGACTGCAGTCATTGTCTTCAGAAGATCTTTATGTTCAGAGATTACTGTCCTATAGCACTGCTTAAATATTCAGTGTGTTTATTCAGTAAACCAAAACAGTAAGTCCTCCATGAATAAGCGGTGGTGTATTGAATTTGATTTGGCTTCCAAGTACAGGCTTAAGCAGTAAGACAGATCATTGTCACAAAAATTCCAAGCTGAAAGTGCCTGGACCAGCAGCTGTGCCAAACAGCTCTGATCTTTCACTTTCAAAGTCAAGATTGGGCTTCTAGTTCTGGAAGGAAACTAACTAGGAGTTCTTTAGACTTTGTCTATAGAAGTTACACAGTATAGAATATCCCCACATAAATATAGTCCTTATTCCGTCCTTGCTCTCCTTCCATATCTATACGCATACAATCATTAGTTGCCACACCACTTCATACGTTGAAGGAAAACTGAAGTAATTTAAAACACCACCACTATTATTTTCAAGATTCTCTACATTAATGTTCTGCAGTGTAGAGAGGCAGAACACCTGCACACGCAGTAAGACACCTGTCTAATTCCAACATAAGCACACCAAATACTGAAGAAAAAAAAAAAGCAAAAAGCTGTTTTTTTTTATTCTTTACACTTTATAAACTACAAAAAGAATAAGAACCCAGGAAATAATTTGCAGACAGCAAGATGGTGCAAGACTGCCCATACATCTGCATAAAAATCAAAGCAGACAAACTGAAATAAACAGGAGGGTTAGCTATGACACACACCATGTTACTGAAGGTGGGAAGCTACTGCATCGACTGGCTTACTTAAATTCTCATCTCACTGCTTTGAGAACTGTATCTCCAAAAGTGCCAGTTACATACTTCTAGTTTATTAAATGAGGTTAAATGACCTAGCTTTCTAACCTGGTGTTTCTGAAGAATTAGACAGTGGAGCTGATGCTTCTGCTAAAGCTGCCAGTGTGGCTAATACTGATGTCGATGAATTTCCAAACTGTACAGCAGACACTCCTGTTTCATCTAGAAGGGTGAAAAAAAATAAAGAAAAAAGCTGACAAATTTTAAACCAGTGAAGTCCTTTTTGCATTATTGCTGCACTGAAGCTTCTAGCACTCATTCTGTTCTCAGTAATACCCTGCTGAACCAAAGTGCTATTGCAAAGGCAGGTTTGTTAAGCAAATACAACTTCTGATAATTCAGATAATTCATCTCTGTGAAGACTGGTGTTACACGTACCTCAACATGAGGAAAACCAACTTCATTGTGAGAGTGACAGAGCATTGGAACAGGCTGCCCAGATTGGTGGTGGAGTCTCCCACTCTAGAGACTTTCAAGACCCACCTGGATCTGTTCCTGTGCAGCCTGCCCTGGGTGTTCCTGCGTTGACAGGGGGGTTGGACTCTCCCGAGGTCCCTTCCAACCCCTACCATTTTAGGATATGATTCTATTATTTACAACATGTAAAAAACACTAAAAAGGAACATGGTAACTTTTCTATTCTTACCACTGTTTTTCCTCAATCCTTTTCACTAAATGGTGAAAACCAATTAAAATATAAAATCCCAGTAGCTATCCTATAGGCATCTGAATACCTGTTCCATTTGATGTATTTGCAGAAGATACCAGACCTGTTAGGTTCACCACCCCTCCAGGTCCAATGATGAACTGTGGTGTTGCTGCATGTATCGTCACAGTGTCCGGACTCTCTGGATTCGTATTGATTTGGTTCTGCATTGCAATCTAGATGACAAAGGTAATAATATTCCAATTGTAGGTATAAGGAAGTTATTTACCTTGTATAAACTAAAATTATTGCACTTTCCACTCAAAGCAGGGTGGATCACCCTTGTTATACTCATGCAATATACACACATCATGTCACATCTTGTGCTCTGCATAAGTACATGAGAAACATTTTGACAAAATCTAAAGACAACAGGTCTGTTGAAGTGAAACAAAATGTCACACTGCTACCTCTCCTTACTATTTATTGCAAACAAAAATATCATATAAAGGCCCTTTTGTAGATACGTGAGCTCTCATATCTAAAATAGAGGCCTGAAAAACCAAGAGCACTCTGACAGCTACATGCCATGAATTGTAGACAGCAGTCTTCTTTTTGACTTTGATTTATTATTGACTTTTAGTTACTGTATCCTTTCTGCACTGAAGAGGAGGCTAAAGGAACTGATTGCAAGTTTAAACAATTCAAGATAGAAGGGAAGGACAGATTCATACAGTGGCATATTGGTATTTTTCAATTATTTTCTATTCTCAGTAATGCTGAGCACTTAACTTGCCTTGAAGAACCCTACTGAACAGCGAGCATGCATTTCCATGGAAGTATCTATTATAAGCCTGATTCCAATCACTCAACAATTCAATCCTAATTTTTATTATTCAGGCAAAATTGCCAACTCTTCTGTTCTCTCCTAATTGCCAATTATTAGGAAATTAATATCCATACCTGGAGCCAGTTGGACACTAGGGTATAGTCAAAGCATTTTGGGAGAGTAGGGAGTTAAGTTTTACACTCTGCTTGTCAAGTTCTGTGTACTACACCACTCACATTTAAGAAAACAGAGAATAGTTAACCTTGAGTTTGTAGGTGGTGAAAATGTTCTTCATTAGTGTTTACTAATGTTAATTTCCGTGTGATGCACTAGACCAGAGTTCAGCACTATCAGTCAATATATGGTCTCTCAGCTGTTATATTAAAAACTTTATCACAGGTATAAACAAGCACTTAGCTTTAAGTTCCCTTAACATCAAGAATCAAAAGTTACCTGCAATATTTCTGCAAGGTCTTCATTCCCATTGTCTACTGCAATATCCAACGCCGTTTTGCAAAATTTACTCTGAGCATGAACATCTGCTCCATACTTTATTAACAGTTCTACAACTTCTTGGTGGTTATGTTCAGTAGCCCAGTGAAGTGCAGTCATTTTGAGCATGTCCTTGGCATTGACATCAGCGCCGTGCTACAAACAAGATCATTACATAAACTCTGTCACGAGAGGCATCCGAATTAAATAATGCCAATCCCAGAATGAAGTCCAAAATTGTCTTTCTCCATCACCAAGTAATGCCTCGTTATCTTATATTTAAAGATTTTAGTATTTCCATCTAAGTATCAAATAAATTATTTATCTCAAAGGATTAAAGACTCCCTAAAAATTAACATCTCAGTTCTAAAAGCTGTTATTCACACAATGTCAAAAGTGAAAAATAGCCTTATTTTGAAACAGCAATAAATAATTCACCTGAAATGATGGTGATTTTAAAGCTAAAATAAATTGGAGTTTTATAGGAAAACAAAGCACCCAATGCACACAGTATAAATATTCACATCATTTCAATGTTGGTTTTGTGACTAGAAGGAAATATTTGAACATAAACCATTGTAATACCCCTACCTCAGACCTTGTTTCAGCAGTCCTTACCTTTAGTAAGACTTCTACTATGCTGGCATGGCCTTCTGATGCTGCCATATGTAATGGAGTTCTGTCCACTTTGGTTCTGGCATCCCGACTTACACCCGCTCGCAGCAACACTTCTGTTGTTGAGTAGTGTCCATACTGTGCTGCTAAATGAAGCGGAGATGTTCCCAGCTGTAATATAAAGGAAAAAGTAGAGTTTTAACAGATATCAGTATGAGATATTTCTTCTTATTCTGAAGCTATCAAACTCAGGTGTCTGGCCACCACTTCAAAGTCATTTTTCCTTGCAGTCTCAAGCAAAGCATCTGTCAGAACTTTTACAGATCATCAAGAGGAACAAGAAAAAAGAATGTTTCTTTTTTTCCCCAAAATAAGCACAACACACTAAAACCAGCTCACCTGAATTAAATTTTTGAGGTCTGTGCTATGTTTATTCTGTCTTTTTGAGGTGTAATGTTTCAAGCAGCCTAATCCTATTTTAAGTGTTGGTCAACATGACATACCAACACTGGAAGGGACCTCTGGAAGTCACTCGAGTCCAATCTACTGCTCAAAACAGAATCAACTTGCAAATTAGGTCACTAGGTAGATTAACGCTCTTTCGGGCTTGTAAATACCTTAAAGTTTCAGGTATCTGACCTCCCTATACAACCTATTCAAAATTAGGCACCTTCCAAATACAACTCAGAGCCTTTCTATCTAACTCTCAGGTGCACATATTAGGTAGCTGGGACTGCTTTCTTAATTCAGACCTCTTACTGTACTAAATGCATAAACAGAGTAACTGGGAGGATGACTGCTTCTTTCTCCCATTAACCATTCCAGAGTTCATCTTAAAAGCCACCAGAATGAGCTCATTCAGTCTGTTACTAAAATCAGTAGGAGGTAATATGAAGAAACAATTTTAATTTTTAATTAGGCATTAAATGATGCGACTGCAGCATTCCAAGAAAAAAACCCAAGGCTTGCAATATAAATGCTTAATTGCAGTAATCCCATTTTGTTCTTCTTCAGGTGAGAAAATTAAGAGGATTTACTGAACACCACAAGTTTTCATTACCCAATCTGTGGTAAAAGGTGCTCCATTTGCCATCAAAATACGAACTTCATCATCTTGACCTGCTCGTGCAGCTTCTAAAAGTTTCTTTCCCAGGTCTACTAGTGACATCTAGGGAAGGACATAAAGGAATACAAAGAGAAAAATAACAACATTAATACTACTTTAAGTACACAAATGCCACTGTCTTTTTTTAATTATTATTTTTAACTATTTCTGAACTACTCTGAAAAGTTCAAAAATTGGAGTTGGGTTACTTTAGCCAGAACAAGCTTTAGTGATTGCAATATGCAGCCTGATTGTAGAATTGGTTTTGTCAACCAAACAGAACTGACACTAGGGTGAAGATTTTAGTATTACAATGCTGTAACCATAGCAGCTCTAAGTTTTATCAGACTAAATTTAAACTGAACCGGATGCACATTTCTTATAGCAGAAAGGGGTTTAGAAGCTCTCACCTGATACTGCAACCTTTGTCCAGCTTTCAAATGGTATCACAATATGACTATGTCACATACCCAAAGGTATGACTTCCCCTTATCCAAAATGCCTACATGTACTTATGAGGCACCACAGTGCAAACACATTTAGATGGATAGGAAATGCAACTTTTCTGACATCTTGTCCATCACTATCACTTGACTTTTTTCACCCTAAAATAGAGTTTCTGTATTCCTAGTTATAAAACAATGCAGTAAGCATACACTACCGTACTACGTGCATCAGATATGAACTAAAACACCTGACTGAAAACAAACATTACTGCCTGCTTCAAATGTCTACAGTTACTAAAAATGCATTAAGTGCAAAATTTTGATTGAGCTGAAAAACTTCTGCATCATCTTTCAATAACTTCCCTTTTACAGTACTCAAATTTCCATAAAATACAGAGCATGCAAAACTATGTAGACAAATGACAACTACTAACCAAAACACATCATTAACATTTTAGTACTATATCTCTGTTTTCCACTACCAGGATGCTAATAATGGAATTACTTTCATCAGTTTAGTTTCCAGTTACAAGCAAAGTTAAGCCTGTATTACTAAGAACAGCAGTTGCAAGGCCATGCAGCCAGTCTCCTACATAAAATCAGAGTGCATCAGTTCAGAAAAAAATCCCATTAAACATTAAACATACCCTTGTATCACAAACCAAACATATTCAGAAAGTTCTCTGCACGTGGCTCAACTGGCAAAATCCGTGTGGTACGTTGCTCAACACCTCAAAGCTACTGACTTTGGAAGAAATTAGGGAGACAGAAATACTGCAAATGCAGAACTCTAACATATACACATAGAGACACCAACTGGAGCAGATTTTCCCCTCTTTGTTTACTGAAGGCAGCAGTATCACTGTCACCAAGATATTACTCTATGTCCATCCTTCTAGTGCACATGCACATGTTGACTTGTCTCAGGAGGGAAGGGAAGGGAGAAGGGGACAACAGCTGACTCTCTTCCACAAAGAATGAGCAAAAGAGAAAGAGGAATGAAAGAAAATCTACTACCCCTGATAAAGTGAGACACTAGGAGTAATGATATAAACCAGTAGTAGGACAGAGAGGGCATTTGGCAAGTGCAGCAGTGAAATGAAGGAATACAGCACTCCCTTTACATGGCACCCTGGTTGGGTTTTTTTTGGCTGTGGGGGGTGGTGGGCAGGCAGGAGGGGATGCTGCTTACAAAGGAAAAGAGCACACACAGACACACACTCTTCTTCTAGTGGTCTAATATCACACCAAGGTCCTCACAAGCAAAAGGAAAGCTGGAACTTAATGTAAAATACTAACATTAGTAACTAAGTCAAAAAGACAATTCAATTTCCTTGTATTATTTTTGTTCTAAACACCACTAGAAAAAGAACTATTAAAGTCTCCTCTTAGAATTACAGAATGATTGAGGCTGAATGGGAACTCTAAAGGCCTCCTAGCTCAACCTCCCAGTCAGGGTAGGCCCAACAGGCTCAGGCTGCCCAGGACTCACTGCTGTTAAGTTTTGAATGCCTCTGTGGATGAGCATCCCACCACTTCTTCAGCCTCATTCCAGTGCCTGGCCACCCTCATGGTAAGAGTTGTTTTCTGTGTATATCTGTCTTTCTCCAGTAACCAAGACAACAGCCTTAATAACAAGCTTATACCTGATGTCTGTTAGACAACAAAAATAGGTGAATTAAATTACAGTCTGTACATTTAGCAACTGTAACTATTCAGAACCCACTGACCACCTTTACACCGCTGAAAAAAACTGCAAAACTGTTACCAAAAGCCTATGCAGAAAAATCAAGCAGGAAAAAAAAATAAAATCAATTATGGTGGCCTGCAAAATACCAGTCTCTTCCCAGAAGATATTATGGGACAAACTTCAGCCTGAGATGGACACCTTTTCAGAGTCTCTCTGAATCACTACCACTGAGCACACTGTCAGAGTTACAGTACATCGATTCTAATCTTACTGCAGAACTAAACAGCTCTGTACTACACTCAGTAAGAAGTGTTCCAATCGAGGAAAAAGAAGAACATGGAAGATCATACATGACCTAACTACATATTTACCACATATTACTTTCATTAACCAACACTGCTGTGGTTGATGGAAAGCGTTTATATTTTATACAGGCACAAATCATCACAGAAGTTTACATATTTCATGATGCAGCTAAAACGACACGAAATTATTTCAGAAATGCAGCAAGTCTCAGGTCTCATAAGCATGCTAGGGCCATCTAGTGGAAGAAAGTTAAAAACCTGGCAAAGCAACGCACTTGAACGCAGGTAAAAATCACATTGTTGGTGCATCAGTAACATATCTGAAGAGGCTTTTCCAACAAAATTCATACATAGTCACTTTTAACCAATGAACAGTAGCGTTCACAGAATTTCTCAAGAACAGTCAACCCAAAGCTGATTTCTACTTGAAAGACCATTTCAAGAACTAGCATTCTAAGGTCAGGGAACACTTTCCCCCCGTGCTCTTCCACGGCTAGTACTGAAATGTACTCAGAAGGGTCTGCAGCATCGGAATTTCTCTTTCTTCCCCTTCCACAAACATTCTTCAGCTGCTCTAGAGATCATGTAGTAACACTACAGTAGAACAGTGATAATATCAAAAGCAAAAGTTCTATACAAAGTCCAATATCATATATTGAAAATTGAAATGAGATTTCCATTTCAAAGCAGCACTCTTTGTTAAGTACGGCTGCTACTCCAGTAGTGTTATCAATCAACTCAACTGCGTTACAAGGTACTCTTCAGTAACACTGCTGTTTCCACCAGGCTTGGCTTGCACAACAGTTGGGTAATGCTTTACAAGAGGATTCTTTCAGACAATGAAAACATCACTGGCTCCAAAATAAAGTCTTGAGGCTGTTAAAGTTGCTCTCGGAGCAACGTGAGTATGTTTTGAGACTTCTAACAGCTCCTACATAACTCTATGAGCAGAGGGGTTTGTCTACAATTGAGTAAATAGGGAAGAGCTTCTGCTGGGGTTGGACTTCTTTGCATTAACCACCTCCTGTGGTTCCACATTTCATTATTCCAATGCACTCTGTATGGTATCACTAGCTAGATGCCACAATTAACTGGTAATTAAAACTGACAAATTATTATTGCTATTTTACTCCTGAACGGAGTTTAGGTGGAGCTGTGTGCGAAATGGACTCCATGGGGAGGGAGAGAAGCTGAAAAACACTCAGCTTGTGAAGGCTAGGGTACCACACCACAGACAACAGAGCAACACAGCCTGACGGAAGAGTAGCTTGGCTCAAACTAGGGCAGCACCTTTCAGACCAATGTCCTGCCCCAAGGATCCTGACCCAGACTTATTCCCCCTCTAGCAGTGCAGTGGTGAACATGAGCTGGTCAAAATCAACAGGCACAAACCAGTTGTTGCAGAACATCTGCTAACACCGCGATCTCACAGCGAACTTCTGCCAAGGTGCGCCTCTGAAAGAGACTTTGCCACACTACAATAGAAGAGCATGGACTGCAGCAGTACAATTTCCCAGGAGGTAAACTGAACCAGTGTACTCCACATTTATGATAAGGATTAGGAATGGCTGCAAAAACTCCCAGGACAAAGTTCCATAAAATGCTAATTAAACAGGTTTCCCTAACGGTAACACACAGCAGAATCGTACTTGGAAAACAGCTTGAGACCCATCTCTCACACCCATCACATCTGGAAAAAGAATGCCCTTTTCAGGTCTTTTTCTTTCCACTGTTCAAAAAAACAAACAAACAAACAAACAAACAAACAAAACAAAACCAAAAATAAAAAAAATCAACCTGTTTCCCCAGACCTGCTCTTCCTACCAATTCCAACACTGCACAGTATTGCTAGAAATTCAGAATAGCAATTTCTAGCTAATTTTCTATACCTTTCCACAATAAGGTCAAAAATACTCTGAAGTACAGCAGAGAAATAGTTAGCAATAGCTAGTTAGCTCACTAATCAAGCACTCCATTTTGATCGTTACTAGAATTCACTAACGGGATCGACTTGCTTTATTATTTTAATATTTTCTTCATCCTTATATAACATCACAATACTTGAACTCAGAACAACTCTTCTTTGAAAAGTTTTTTATTTCAGTTTTGTAACTTTTAAAGGAACCAGAAGGTCTGCACTAAACCTATGTACTTCTATGTACCTCTTAAAAACTTAGTATGACTTTATTGTATGTATCATTTAATAGTGATGAGGCAATTTACACGGAATAAACCCAGGAAGTTCCTAAGGGAATCGTATCCTTTGAGAATTATTTCACATCATACTTGAAATTTTAATATAAATCTCATAGGCTTAGAGTATCCCCACTTCTATTATGACAATGAAAATTACATTAATATATTAATAGCAGTTAGTTTTAATTCCAATACTTTCAGGATTCCTGTATGACTGTTGTGTTTGTATCTCAATTCTCTCTAGTTTGTTTAAGCAGCAACATGACCTTCATGTTGGGACTATGTATGCATCAGATGAAAAAAATCTCATCTGAGAAAAGATACCAGAAAAATAAATATATTGTTGAACAGCTTAGTGGTCAAGCCTGTATTTATGCAGGTCTGTCCTCCAATTAGGTTCATACATTAATTTAAATTAGCACTAATCATCGACATATCTCCATTAAATAATGCAGACAGTACAATGGTCTTGTCCTTAAAAAGGATAGCAGAGATTGAGCCATTTTCTGCAACAAAATGAAACATCTAAAAGAAAAATATTACTACACAATGAGGGTGAACCACTGGCACCAACCAAGACTTGCACTGGCACTGCCAACAAGTCACAAAGCTTTCACAGAGAAGTTTGACACTAGATACCAAAAAGGTTACATTACAGCAGCTAAGACTGACATGAAGCATCTAAGGGCTTGTGATGTAATCTTTCAACTGCACTACAGCCATAAGAGTATGTCTCGGATCAACTGCAACTTGAAATTATCCTCAGAAATCACCAGCCTCTCTAATTAAGACATCCATTTTGATTATGAAGAATCTTTGTGAACAGCCTGTGTTGCACAAAGGCCTTAAAAAACTCGAAAACAAACTTTTCAGCAAAGAAGGTGTGTCACAAACAAGATTCTACACCTAGTGTATGCTGATCTGCCATGTCTACTCTTAACCTTATTTACACGGATTTACAAACCTTTACAAGTATTTGTGTGCATACACACTTCAACCAAACTTAGTCTTACTAATACTTCAGAAGTGAATAATAATTATTAATATACATTAAGCTAAAGTACTACAAGGCAAGCATTCACAAATTTTAGCACATTTGACTCTAATATACAACATCTGCCGTTAAATAAAAGTTATCTTAGTAAGCAGGTTAAAGGACAACATACAACTGCTTTAAATTAAAAACTCTAAGCACAGACTTCCTACAGGGGATTTCACTGACGGGCTATCAGGCAGCGTCTCACCAACAGAAACTACTTCGAATACTAGGAGAAAAAAATAAAAACAGTCCGAACTAACACATGATGCCACGTTTATACTCCCATCATACACCTTTATTAAGAGTCCATGGCAAGAGTTACAGATCCCGAGTGAAGGGTACGGAAGGAGGGAAGGTCCTCTAACCCCCGCCCTCGCCGAAGCTGCCTCTCTCTCC
>VWZY01004303.1:77017-112300 GCA_013399075.1 Chloroceryle aenea
CCCCCAGTGGATTTTACGTATCCATCTCTGGAAGAGCCAGCTCCTATTCCACCTGTTGTTGCTGTAAAGCCATCTCCAGCAGAAACAATCGAAAGTGAAGAAACAGGAGATAATTTGGAAGAGAGACTAAAGTCACTTAATCGACCAAATGTACAGGATACCGCTGTTCCAAAACCTGACAGCTCATTTGTAGTTAATCCCGTATCAATTACAAGAAGTATCCCTGAGGTAAGCTGTGTTTCTTCTTTTCAGAATTAGTACATGGTTAATCTGTTAGAGACCCACCACAATGCTGAAACTTAAATCCCTAGGAAAACGTACCTAATATTTCTGTAAGCTTTGTACACAAATACATTGATACAGAGACTATTGTGGTCTGTGAAGCCATGGTCACTAATCTACAGAACTTTATGAAACAGAATATACTTAATCACAGAGCTTTTCATGAATATTTTTATTCATGAGAAATTGAAGGCCAGCATCTGATCATCAATTCAGAAAATCTGTAAGCAAACTTTTCTACACAAAACATGCACAATGAAATACAGGAAGGGGAGTTAGGCCATGGCTTACCTTGGCTGTTCCAAAGGTCTGCTTTCTAGTGACTGTATCTTCCTTCAAATGATAAAACATTCAAGGGGCTTACATGCTTGGCCTCGTAGCAAAAAAATAAAGATGTGATTCTTCCTTTTATACTGATAAAGCTTTCTAAAGACACCTTACATGGAGTCGTTGCACTAAAATATTTTCCTCAAGAGACAAGGCTATACTCTTCACTTTCACCATTCTAGATGCTACCTTTAATACAGAGATCAACCAAGGGACTCTAAACTGTAAAATCTAAAGACCTTATTTCTGTTCTTCTTGAACTAGGCAAGGCTTTGTTTCTTCAGAAATAAACACCTCTCCTTCAGGATCAAAACCAACTTGCTCTCCTAAGTTTGAGCATAAGCCATTCTTAAATACCTCTTTCCATCAAGCAGGTCTGCCTTAATCATATGTTCTGTCACATGACAGAGAGAGCACCAAGCCCAAGTCAGGCTGCCTGATTGCCCTACAATACTGACCTTTGAAAGCCTGAAAATAAAGGGTTGTAGTAATTAGTACTTAATGCTGTCTTTACAGTTCTGCAGGGCTGCTTGGTTCTTATCTCACACCTGGAAGTTAAGTGAATACCTAATTTTACTAACAAGCAATTTGAACTACCAGATTTAACAAAATTGAAAGTTCACTATTTCTCTGGCAGAAGTCAACTTTATAGCATCTTTATTATCTTAAAAATCTCAGTTAGAAAAAGCTTAGCTAACGAAGTGTTAGTAGCTATAGAGAATTGTTGTTCTGCACTTTGTATTACAGGTGGATCGTACTAAAAAACCTTCGCTAAAAATCCCTGACGATAACAAACCAAAATCCCAAAGTACAGTCAGTGACAGCCAGCCTGTTGAGAATGGACGAATAGTTCCAGACCGGTCCACAAAACCATTACGTGATGCAAAGAGTGTTCTGACAGAAGAAGAAAAAAGTCATGTACATGCAGAAACTGCTGCTCTGTTAGAGAAAAACAGACGAGAAAAAGAACTCCGGGAGAGGCAACAAGAAGAACAGAAAGAGAGACTCAAGCGAGAAAAAGAAGAACAAGAACAAAAAGCAAAAGAAGAACAGAAAGAAAAGGAGCACAAAGAAAAGCTACAGCAATCCAAAGAGGACAGAGAACAAGAGAGGGAAGAACAAATAAAAAGAGAACAGGAGGAAAAGGAACAGGAAAGAGCACACAAAGAAGCAATAGAAGCAAAAAAGCAAAATAAAAATAATCTAGAAAGCGCCGGTGCAAAAAGGATTGAGACTGACAAAGTATCTGTGGAAGAAAGAGGAAAGGGAACTCAAACACCAGAAATGCAGAGACAGGCGCTGGGTGATGCATCACAGACTGTGTCTGTTCCAGGCAAGGTTAGTGAGAAATTCATCACTAAATTTGCAATAATTACTGAGAATGATTTGTGAGTGCATACTCTAGTATCAGGCTAGAAATTTTAAATATATCATTAGATTTTTATTCAGGACATTTCTACATGAACATAGGGGAGAATGTTAAAACCCAGACAGAAATAGTTAGGATTTTTATTTTTTTTTTTTTTCTGCAAGACAGCCTCAGTTCTTGCTTTTAGGTGGGCAGCACGGAATCCTCATAGGACAATCAAACTTCCCACTGCCATGGAGCTAGAAGGGCTGGTTCATAGGCTGCACTCCCCTGATTCAAAAACAGAGGCATGGTGGCATTTTGTATCTTGTACCAGCCCGGTACTGTATATTGTACTGTTATAAAACATGCTAGGGACAGAACTGTATTATCATAGCATGCATTGGGTTGGAAGGGACCTTTAAAGGTAATCTAATCCACTCCCCCTGCAGTGAGCAGAGACATCTTTAACTAGATCAGGTTCCTCAGAGCCTCCTTAGGCCTGACTTTGAATGTTTCCAGGGATGGGGCCTTCCTGTAGGCCTTACATACTATTATCATAACAAACTCTTTAGTGTCACCAACTGCCTAAATGCTGATACAAAAGGCTTTTGCTCCCAGGCACAGGAAGCAAAGTAATACTCTTAATTTAGTGTTTTTCCTGAGACTAACCTAGGCCCAACTCTTAGAGGTGCAGGGGGGGTGTCACAATTCCTCCTTTTCTCAGATTCTTGGAAAAAAAATTGCTGTATTTCTCAGAGTATAGAAGTCATCTGATGATGAAATAGGAGCCATTTGTGAACATTAGTAACAGTACAGATGTCTTTAAAACCAATTCTCAAGAACAGGATATTTTTCTTTCCCTTTGCAATTGCAGTTGTTATTTCACTAAACTTTGATGCTTGTGTAATGAAAATACAGAAGGAAAACAAAATAAATCTTCCTGAACAGCCTTAGCACAGTCACTTTTGAGCTTTTGACTGATACAGCCACTTCACGTAATCCCCAAATTACTGCCCATGGTAAAATACATTCATAATGTTGGCTTTGCAGTTTGCCTTTTTGACAGAGAGGCTTTGTCACAGTGAGAGGTTAAAGGGAGAAATGCCTTTAATTTAAATAAAAATTGTAAACCCCACAGCTTTTAGGGGAGGAAGGAGTGGAGGTGGCACTTCTACACTTTATTTCTGAAATCTTGAAACTATGTAGCAGACTGTCTTATGTAATAGAACTTTCAGGTATAAAGGCTATTCCAGCGAACTGCCTGTAGTACAGATCAAGAATGAAAATGATGTGTAGATACCTGCTCTAACCACTTCTTTGTGGCATGTGCATTTAACAACCAAAGAAGAAAATATAACTCTGCTTTTTCCCTATTTTGCTTTATCAGCATTCTTTACTGACATTCCAGATGAAAATTGAAAGCCTTCTCTCAAAATCTTTTACAGCAAACTGGGGTTAGAGGACAACCAGACAGTGGAGCTCAAAAGCCAGCACCCCTTAGAGAGGATTCTGAACAAGATACTGAAAGACTTAAAGTAAATACAATGTGTTGTACGTAGCCAAAGCAAGTCAAGCGCAGATGCTTTATTATTATATTACGTTCAATTCCATCTCATTTCAATTTTTGAAGTCATCAGCTTAAGAAAAGACCATGCCATGTCTACAGCTTTTTTTTTTTGTCATATTCACCTGAAAAAAAAAACACTTGAAGCTTTCACTAGAAGGCTTTGTACGTCTCTGATGGCATTAACAAGCAGTCCACACTTGTTCATCATCTCATGTGCACTCCTTCACATACTGCTTTGAAAGGGAGAAAAGATCATCCCTTTGTGTCTAACAGAAGCACGTATTCCTAATAAAGTAGCTTCTTTAGGCAAGAAATGGAGTATTCAGACTTTTATAAGACTGGATTGTCTTTTTTCTTTCCTGCAGCATGTCAAGAAATGGATTATGTTTAAATTAAGCAATAGAAAATAGTAGTACTATATTACCATTACAATAAATTGTATTTGCAGCTATAATCGAGGATTTCTTATTGTTTTGCACTGAATTATGTAACTATACAGGGAAATCACAAGCAGCTTGCTGCTCTGCATAAGTGACTGTATGTACCTTACCTTTCTGTTTGTTTATTAGTCTCAGAGGGAACCGTTAATGAGAGCACGAAGTGAGGAAATGGGAAGGATAATACCAGGACTGCCTGCAGGCTGGGCAAAGGTAACTTTCTATTCTGATGTTACAATCAAGTTGCCTTGTGCAGTTTCCTAATGCATTTCAATCGTGTCTTATTTCCAAGACAGATTTTGTTTGATTTTTTTTTAAATTTTCTTTAAAAAATCTTTTTCACTTCCACATGGTTATTTTCTGAATTTTAGCAGTATTTGTAATGAAGCTAGGAGAGCTCATCTGTTGTTTCTGGTACTAAACAGTTGCTGGTTTATTATGCAATTCTGGTGAAAGTGGATCCTTCCAGTAAATTTAATCCATTAAGTATTGAGACTAGTCACAACTGTTAACATCTCAGTGTTTGAAAAACTTATGCAGTGTTCTTACAGTAGTAGAAAAATAGGTAAGTAAGTTACTGATGAATTTTTACTTGTTTTTGAAACAATTTATTTTTTTCCCTCAAGTTTCTGGATCCAATCACTGGAACCTTTCGTTACTATCACTCGCCAACAAATACTGTTCATATGTATCCACCAGAAATGGCTCCTTCATCCACACCTCCATCAACCCCTCCAACTCGTAAACCCAAGCCACAGGTGACTGTTGAACGAGAAAGAGAACACTCCAAACTGAAGCGCTCCTACTCTTCCCCAGATATAACCCAAGCCATTCAGGAGGAAGAGAAGAAAAGAATTCCTTTAACTCCTGCAGTCAATCGTGACAACAAGTATGTTCGCCAAGTTATACCACAGCTTATGCAGTATGAGAGCATATAGGACTTTCTTTGTGTTTAACCAACTGAAATTCATTAGTATTTTTTAAGTAGGTTTGAAAGGATGCAAGAATGATAGACTTACATTTCATTGCTAAAAGTTCAATGTATAAGGCAGTTATCTTTGGACAATTAAAGTCATTGTGTGTTAGCACAAATTTCAGAGTGCACAGTCCACTTTGCTTTTTAGGTTGTGGTATTTTTGTTAACATATTAAATGCCCATCTTCAGAGAGCTTCTGAAATGCAGGGATTTCAGTTTTTAAACTGAAACTGGGTTAAATTAAAAACTGATTCTTCAGCTGTGAATTAAAAAAGCCCAAGAACAACTGATGGAGCTTGTAATTTGGCCTCATTATAATGAGGCCAGTGTATAAGGATTTCTCACTATTGCATTGACTGGTTTTGAATACCTTAAACGGTGGCATTTGGTGACACCTTGCACCAGGATATTTCATTCCCTACAAGGGAGGGTGGTTTATGTGCACAGCCTTGTTGAGACTCCTAAAAAATAATTTCTTCCTTATAGGCCCATCTGTTACACTAAAGCAGAAATCTCAAGACTCTCTGCATCACAAATTAGGAATCTCAATCCTGTGTTTGGGGGATCGGGACCAGCTCTTACAGGACTTCGTAATCTAGGGAACACTTGCTATATGAATTCCATATTACAATGTCTGTGCAATGCACCTCACCTGGCTGACTATTTTAACAGAAACTTGTATCAGGATGATATTAACAGGTAACAATCTCTTACTGTCATAATTTGATTTGTAATTAAAGGAAAAAATATGCCTTTACAGTTGTAAATTTAATAATCACAGGGTGGCATTAAGGAAGGTGTTAATGTTTTAAGTAGGAGAAAAGTACTGATTTGTAGGAGTCGTGACATTTTCAAAACTCCTGTGTGACAAAATAGGTTTTAGTGGACAGTTTTAATTAAATTTTACTTACTACATTCATAAATACAAGTGTACTAGAGTCTGCTGAAACCAAAGGGAATATTTAAATAGCAGTTTACAAAACTGTATCTTCCATCAGCCTAGTCTTGAGTAGGGAACCAATTACAGTGCCAAAATAGACAAAAAATTTAATTCAGTCTAACAGACAGTTTTTCTTGGTCTAAAGAAATTATTTTGAAATTGGCATAACATCTTGAATTAATAAATTTATTTTTAAAAAAATTTGTTGGAAGGCTAACTATTTTTTTTTCCCCTTGTCTGTTTAATTGCATAGGTCAAATTTCCTGGGACATAAAGGTGAAGTGGCTGAAGAATTTGGTGTCATAATGAAAGCTTTATGGACAGGACAGTATAAATATATCAGTCCAAAAGACTTTAAAATTACAATTGGGAAGATTAATGACCAATTTGCAGGATACAGCCAACAGGACTCCCAAGAATTGCTTCTCTTTCTAATGGATGGCCTGCATGAAGACCTAAATAAAGTAAGCAATATACTTGTGACTAATTATACCTCTGTCAGATGATAAAGAGAAATAAATTTTTAAAAGACACTGTATTTCATAAGAAGATTGTGTTACTGGAATCTTGTATAGGAGGAAATGCAAGCATTCAGAATTAAAGTAAGAATTTAGTTTGAAATAGTATAAGATACTGAAGGATTAATGGAAGAAGCCTCACTAAGTAGGAAATGGATGGCTATGTGCCATGTTTAAATATTCATGCAAATGCTAGTTCATGTGCTTGCCTAGAGATGAGACTGCCTATTTTTTTATATATGTTACTGATATAGCTGTGGTATTTAAACTCCTGTTACCCAGGCTGACAACAGGAAAAGATACAAGGAAGAAAACAATGATCACCTCGATGACTTCAGAGCGGCAGAACTAGCCTGGCACAAACACAAACAGCTCAATGAGTCCATTATTGTGGCCCTGTTTCAAGGCCAGTTCAAATCTACAGTGCAGTGTCTTACGTGCCACAAGAAGTCCCGAACCTTTGAGGCGTTCATGTATTTGTCATTACCACTCGCATCCACTAGTAAATGTACGCTGCAGGTATGTGGGACTAGAGAGAAACGGTTCTTGGAGTAAAAACATTTCTTTGTGACTTCACTATGATGTTGCTTCTGCTCAGCCTCTTGTTGAGGGGGTAGGTCAGTATTCCATCTTAACTTATGCTAACCTAGAACATGAACAAGTCTGAGTCTTCATTATTTAATTCTCCTTAAGTTTAAAAAAAACAGGTAATTTCTTAAAAGTTTTAAAATACAAGCAGGATGGAAATAGTGAAGCCAAAGTAGCAGAAGACCCATATATAGTATATGCTTTTGTAGGTCCTAGTAGGTCCTAGTATAACTATTCTATGTTTTTAAACAAAATATTATAGGAATATTTTGAAAGACTTGCAGCTAATCAATGTATGCAGTAAAAATTACTTCCATGTACGGCTTTCATTCACTTGTCCCCATTTTTGTGAAACATTGCACACAGGTAATTGGTGCAGATTAACAACCAAAAAGGAAGGAAATATTTTTGCTACGTTTTTGTAAACAACCTGCCCTTCACAATCTGTGTTTGTATTTTGCTTTAGGAATGCCTTAGATTGTTCTCCAAAGAGGAGAAGCTCACCGATAACAACAGGTTTTACTGTAGCCACTGCAAAACTCGAAGGGATTCTTTGAAAAAAATAGAAATTTGGAAATTACCACCTGTTCTTCTTGTGCACCTGAAACGGTAAGAGAAATGGCAATTAGTGAAAATTAATTAGGATGAAGTGACCAGGATGGAGGTTGGTCATTGTAATGCAGTAACTATCCATTTTTAATTAGAGAACATTCCGGATGTGTTTCCTGTTGTAAAGTTGCAAGAGTTTGATTTTCATCCAGTGCCTCTCTTATTATGCTGTAGTTCACAAAGCACTTCTAGAAGTAATCCCTTTTCATTTGTGGTAAGGAACACATGTGCAAACATGAACAAAATCAGGAGCCAAATGTTGAGATCATGTCCTGGTTAAAAACAGGGAAAACAAGCACGCTTAATATTCTTAAGTAGCTTGTGAACAACCTGTAACTCTTAATGATGCTTTTTAATTCTCCAGATTTTCCTATGATGGAAGATGGAAGCAAAAGCTTCAAACTTCTGTAGATTTCCCATTGGAAACCCTTGACCTTTCACAGTATGTTATTGGTCCAAAGAATAACTTGAAGAGATACAATCTGTTTTCAGTATCAGTAAGTAACCACATCACACTTCAGAGTTCAGCTGGTCTTTATGCCAAGGCTTGGGTTAGCCCCTGTGATTTATCTAAGTTTCCAGGCTGCCTACCTGATTGCAGATTAAGTTGTATTCTAAAAAGAATGATTGGTATTTACTAAAAATGTCACATTCTAGTTTATTTCCCTAATCAGGGAAGAAGTGGCAGCTTTCAATGTCATTAATTCTTTTCTTCTTCTGTTTACAGAATCATTACGGCGGGTTGGACGGAGGGCACTACACTGCCTACTGCAAAAATGCTTCAAAACAACGCTGGTTTAAGTTTGATGACCATGAAGTGTCCGAGATCTCAGCATCATCTGTGAAATCCTCTGCTGCATACATTCTCTTTTACACTTCTTATGAACAGCGAGCAGTGGATGTGGCCACGTAAAGTAGTGTTGGTTAAGAAAACTGGTTTTTCTTTCGTAAGAGCAAAGTAGATATGGGAATGCAGAAAAATATGCAAAACTATGACAAATGTAGTCACAGATACGGGGATGGTTGCAGCAGCTTTTCTGCCAGCAAGCTCTGTCTGGTCAGTACTAGTGCTTAAAAATCAGAAGACCGATTAATAATGCTTGTGGTAATACTGCCATCTGTGAAACCATTTAAAAAGCATACTTGCATTGCCATTTATTTAAAAAACAACTATATTTTTAGTCTGCTCCAAAATTAAATTCTAGCTTAGTCATCTGAAATCTATTAACAAGTAGTTTAAAATCTCCTAAAATCCCAAGG
Source organism: Chloroceryle aenea (assembly GCA_013399075.1). NCBI lineage: Eukaryota > Metazoa > Chordata > Aves > Coraciiformes > Cerylidae > Chloroceryle > Chloroceryle aenea. The sequence goes on from VWZY01004303.1 coordinate 85,873, forward strand.
CATATCTTGAGTTTTATTTTTTTTCTGTCACTGTTATGGCCTTTTCACATTTCTAACCTTAAGCTTGATTCTACTGTGAATACTCTAGAACGATGTAAACAGTTAGGAATGTAAGTGTACATATTGATTGCATACTTGCACATCAGAACTATGTATATAATAAAATGTTGTCCTTTTTGTGAGAATCTCTAAAACTCAGAGGATTGCATTTATTTGCCAGCTCTAAGTAATTGCAACACTACTTAATAAAAAAGCAGAGCTGTATTTTTTTTTCTGTTAGCTTTTGTCAATATTTGTGCACTTCAGAGTTACTCTAAACAAACAAGATTTTCCTTTTTAATTTTTTAATATAAATTTTCATGTACACATGCATTAAAAACGTTAATGAAGAAATGATTTAAAAATATATCCTCTTAAATGTATGTTTGGGTTTGGTGTTTTCATTCTCAACTAGCTGTGCAAAGGTCAGGATTCTACACAATAGCCTGAATAATATTCACACAGTTTTTCATCTAAAGATCCTTGAAAATACTACATGCTGAAGAACTGATTACTTTAGAAATGTTTTTTACTGCGCTGTGTGTTTCCCTGTTCAGGATTTGGGTTACTTTTCCCTCTCTGATTAGGCTGGCATTCAAAAATCTTAAATCCTACAGTCAGAGGTATTATCTGTCTATGGGCGGCTGTAGTGCTGATGGAATAACACTGGAATAATGCCTTTTTCTTTCTCTTATATTATTGAGTCACTTCATCCCCTGCTGCCTTCTGAAACATCCCCCTTGGTGGTCTGGTCTTATGTTTTCGCTTTAGCATCCTGCTGTCAGTTTCTGAAAGGCAGCTTAAAACAGTGTAATACACTGAAACAGCAGAGTTTGTCACAAGATAACCACTGGACCTTGCACACAGGGAGCAGATGCACATTCCTTACCAGGCTTGGAAGCTGCATTACTTCCTGAAAGACGACAAGAGATGATTGATCATGCAAAAACTCTATAGTTTATTGATAAAACGGGACTGCCACTGAACTCTAAATGCTGGCCTACTCGCTCTTCATTTTCCAGGCCTAGCAAATTTTTAATGGGTGCTGAGAAGATCTTGACGGGTGTAGAACAGAAGATAAGCTGTGTCAGTCTGCACTGAGGAAATTGGAATCTCGGTGATCTGTGCGTCATCAAATCTGTACCAGCTGTCAGTGACTGAGCGCTTGCAGAAGGCTGTGTAGTGGCCGCCATCCAGGACACCCCAGTGGTTCTGTAACAAATGACACCCTGTTAAGTCTCACTCTTTCTCCTTACAGGCAAAGCTAGGAATTGGCAATTTGTTTTGGTTTTCTTTCACTTAGAAAAGATGCAAGGGAAGATTCTAATCCCCTTTGACCTACAGCGAGGAACATTAATTCAAATAAATGCTTTAATACAGAACAAATAGCTGTTGATTATGCTTCACTATTTTGCTTCCCTGTTCTGCAATATTAAATTTGCAGCCCAGCTATTAGCCTGATGTGAATCACTATAAGCACACCCCACTTGCTGTGAGCGATGGAAAGAGAGACCATTTAGCCCTTAGGATCCAGGCAGGATCAGCTTGTGTCCCAAGCTCCAGAGAGGGATTATGTGCCAGGAGTGCATCCTTTTTAGAATTGGGATGTGGGGAGAGAGGTGATAACTTCCCCCATTTTTTATTATATTATATATAGCTACTGGATTATGTCCAGGGCAGGTAAAAAAGAAGTTTCTGGTTTTCTTATACATATCTAGAAAACATAAATTGTATATATAAAGGCTGAACTAATGCAGGCTTCGTCTGCTCCATGAGGCAGGGCATTACAAAAAAATAAAAGCAGAAAAGGCAAAGCTTACCACTACAGCACATAAGCTGTACTCTGCATCCTTACAGAAAAGTGAGGAAATATAGGGAGAGAGATCCAGATTGTTTAGCGGATAGTGGATGTCAGTTGAGAGCTTCTTTCTGTGTTTGCCTTGGCATTCAAACCTGAAAGAAAATTTTGAACTATTTTAAATAACACCGAACTTCGTTCTTGCATAGGGAAGGGGAAAATGATGACTACCCCTGTTCTGAAAAAGGAAGTTCTGTTGTTAATGCTGAGTAGTACAGTAAACTAAACCCACAAGAAATGTGCAGCAAGAAAAGCAAAGCTCTTCCCTCCTGATCCTGCTATTAGAAGTGGAGGTGAGCGCCACAAGCAGACAGAAGTCAAAGCTCTGCACCCCCAGCACTGCGTCCTAAACGCTTTGGACTGCACTGCAACTGTCAGCTCTTCTTATGTGCCAGGCTCCATCTCTCTTTCCTCTGTAACTTTTAGTACAACACTGTACTTTTAAACAGGGGCTGCAGCTGGGGACCATGACCTCCTTCCAGCATGTCAAGGAAAGCAGTTGTTGGAGAGAAAACTAAATGATAAGTTTACCTTACATAGTTCTGGGAAGAGAAATCATCCCAGAGTAATTTTCTTTATGGGTGGGAAGTTGTTTAGAATAAATTCTTAAGAACAAATGTAGCATCAGGCCATGTGTGGCTAGTAAAGTCTGCTAAATAGGAGCTCTTACACTGATACACCTCTCTGTTAGACCCAGTTGTTTAGACCTGATTTAGTTAAGATTAAACAAAAATACAGTGTCTCAGCTGCAATAACAACAAGCAAAATGCCCTGTTTCAGTCCTGCACTTGGAACACAAGTCACAAGCTCTTGCATTTGCCCTAGGAACTCTTGTTCACAGGGATGTCTGATCATATGAACCACTCTACTGCTCTGTAGTCAGTCACTCCTCAGTGGACTTTTTCTTCCCTTTGGAGAAGTGATCCTAAATGTAGTGAGGGAAATCTGATGGGCTGCACTACAGAGTAAAGCAGAACCTCTTGCCTGAAATTTCAGGAATGCAAGTTGCATGTTTGACAGGTATATTTCTGGAACTGCTCCATTAGCTTCCAAGCATCAAAAGTACTAAACCCACTCCTTTGCAGTGCTTTTTTTTTTTTTTTTCCCCTTATGCAAATGACTCAAATCCCAGGGAGCAGCCATGTCCCACACCATACAGAATTGTACCTTTTCAGGTGAAAAATAATGATCTGTGGTGCCTTGGTTATGGTGGCCTTTATTACAGCATCTTGTTTTGTTCCACACCAGGAACAGTGGATTTGGTTGTTCCAAGTAAGCGTGTCTTGCTGAAAGAAGCATTTGAGGCAGTCCTGGAAAGAGAAAAGAGAAGAAAATAAATTAAAAAAATAAACAGTTCTCCACCCTTGAAGATCCTAGGCAGGGTAAGAGAAGGGTTTGCCGTATTTTGGGACTCTCCTCCTAATCAAAGCATGATGTAGCAAGGCTGACATTACAAATACACTTGAAATGCAGAACAGATAACATTGGCTTCCTCCCCGCCCCCAAATGAGGAAATACTTCAGTGAGTGAAAGAAACCCTCACAATTGCTATTGAACAATCTTAACATCCCTCATCCCGCAGCAACTCAGGAGTGTTGCTCCTGTAACTTTGCCAGCTTCTGCAGTCCAGAGATAGGTAGAGAAGCCCTACTTCTCTTAGGATCAGTTCAAAGACCATCATTTGTGCTCAGGAAACCTGCATCTTCTTAATAACAAGTCTCCTATTCCCACATGAAGCAAACCACCAGGAATGTATTAGAAGTTGTACCTGCAGAGTGCACTTGCTCATAGAAGGGATGGGCAGGGAAAGAATGGTGAAGGTCTCAGGTCTATTGATGGTGGTCTTGCATTCCAGGCACGTGATACCGTAACTGAGTTGTCCCTCAAATAACTGTGTGATAACAGACATTTCACTGACAATCCCTCTGCTTCCTTTTGCACTGGTTACACATCTTTTTTTGTTTGACTATACAGAAGAAAACAAACAAACAAACAAACAAAATGTAGGTAACCAACTGCTTTAGAAGTGGCTTCACTGGACTTGAATGGTCGCTGCCCACTGCCTGTGTAGAGGGCTAGTAGTTAGTCTTGTCATAGAACATGGCTCTAAATGCTATTACTTTACTTGATATTTCATTCATGCAGGGTAAGTAAAATCAATTTTCTGAGATAAATTAAACAAATGTAATATTCTAGACATTAGATGTGGGTATGAAACAAAGGAAGACAATGACAATTTTCAGCAGCCACATCATGTGGTTCCAAAGGGTAGGTAATTATTACATGGAATGCTAAATCACAAAATGTAAAGAACACACACTAAAGCTCCCCAAACACTACAGCTGGGCTCTTACATTCTTGAGAGCCTCGTGGAGATCATTCAGCACACAGATCAGAAACTCCTGTGCATCCTGCTGAGTCTGCTTGCTAAAGGTTGGGTACCGCATCTCAAAGACCGAATGAAAAACTTCTGGGGAAACACAGTCGAACTCTCCAAGCCACATAGCGGACACCAAACAGCTAAAGGCAATTGCGGACTCGCCATTCTGCCTTGGAAAACAAACAAACACACATTTATTTTATATAAAAAAAATTCAGGTAAAGTATGAAAAGATGCTGTCTCTACCTTCAAATGGGAGCATAGTACAGAAACTTAGCAAACATGCAGGTACAGTACAGCTCTGTCATTTGGCTTGAGGGGCTCTGCAGATAGTAGAAAGGAGTAGACATGGAGAGAGTAATGACAATAACTGGTATTACCATCACAGTGACCAAAAAAAAAAGTATAATGCTTAAGTTACCCAGAGATGAAACGACTCCAGGTCTCAGAGGAACAAGAAGGAAACCAGCTTGTGGGCAATTTGACTGTAACTGCCCAGTGGGGAGCTGGTAGGTGGCTGCCTCAGACATTCTCAGGGCAGTATCTCTCCATTGAAAGGAAAATAGCAGCTCCAAATAGAAAAAATAAAAGTAGCGTGAATAAATCAACTTACTTTTGTATGTCTGCTTCATACTTTCCCAAGAGGAAATATTCCACAAGCTGCGGGACGCTGCAGAGGCATTGCAAAATTGCATTCATATAGCATGTGTTGCCCAGATTGCTCAGGCCGGTGAGCCCGGGGTGCTGGCTGTTCACCTCCTCCATCGGCTCGCTGCAGGAGTACTTCACACCTTCCAAGGACATGGAGTTGTACCTACTAGGAAAAAAAACACAACCGGGGAAAGCTAAAATGCTACAGCGATTTTTGTATTATGCCACTTAGGAAGCACTACTGTCTTGAGGAGATGACTCCGCTGTTTCAGGATCTCCTTTAGAAGTTACATTTACTTTCACCAAGCTAATACAGCTGTAAAGGCTATCTCCTACACCAAGCTCTTCCCAACAGGGTGAGAGACATCATTACAAAGATACTATTTAAATACCTGGGGGTTCCAACTTATTCCTAAAAATCTATCAGTTACTCAAAACCAGCTGTAACTAGCTGTCTTAAGGATTTCTCCCTACAGAACACATCTCATTTCCTCCGCGGTCCAGTATTTTATTTTCTCAAATTGTGAATTGCAGTTCAGATACTAGCATAAACAGGTTGCTCTTTAGACTTTTGCCATAAAATGTTACTCAATTAACATTAAGAAAATGTTATTAGATTTGTTTTCTTGCTGCGCAGGTCTGTCCTGGACTGACCTGTCCCCACTTCCAGTGAGGCAGAAGAGTGGTCTGAACACAGACCCTGCCCAACCCAGACGTGCTTGTGAATATTGCCATTCTTAAAGGCTGCTATTTTATTCTGATGAAAATGGAGGGAAAACTCAGAAACCTCAACCATCTTTGTTGAAAAGCTGTCTCTTTCCCTTCAGCTGAGCAGCACCTGCCCAAGTTGCCATTTCCAGGGATCTTCCAGGCTGACAGCTGTTTTCTATCACCCAATAGCTACAAAAACCTACAAAACTCTTTCCTTCAAATTTTGGTAACCGCAGGGCCAACATTTCCAAACAGCTCTACCTATAGACCAGTCTCCTACAAAAATGCTCAATTCCCTCTTCTATCTCTGAGAAACAATGACTCAGAAAACGTGTTGGGACTGTCAGGTATGGAAGATGGCTGGGAAGCCCCTGGCAGCCTCGCAGGGAGCCCATGCTTGTCCCAGCTCAGGGAGGTTGCCTCTTGGTTTTTCTTCATACCTCACCTTTTGCATCCACTTTCACAGCACGACCAGCAGTGTGCCACCTGCTGTGACCCATCACCTGCACTACCCTCGCCCCATCTCTTTGTGATGTCATTCTGTTACCTTGGTTCTCACGCAGGGGAACATGCATGACCCAACCTGCCTCTGTCTTCTTCCCACATGTCACCCAAAACAAGCTTGGGAAGAGCCAGACACCCACACATTTCACTGGGCAGAGTTTCAGCCAGACCCATCCTTGTTATCACTGCCATGCTCCGACAGGGTGTTGACCATCAACAGACGGAACCACCTGAAAACATCACGAATTCATTTATCAGCGTCTAGAAAATTATACTGGGACAAAAGGATAGTAGCACAGACACGTCTTTTAACTAGCTCGTGAGACAATGTAGTTGATCTCTGAATTTCATACACCACTGAAGAGCAGCAGGCTTCCCCTATTTAAGATACCCTTGGGAAAGTAATAATTTCCACAGAAGAGGCCCAGGAAGCCATTAAAGGAATCCCTCATTATCTTACATGTTAGGATTCGAGCAAAGGATGTCTCCCAGCACTCTTCAGACAGTTTATCTGCTGTCACTGCTATTAATCTCCCAAACTGCCTCTCTGCAAACCGGGATGGAAAAGGAACACACGCACATCCTACCACTATTCAAAACATTAGAACATTTGAAACTCTTGGTAAATTATAGTCCCGTGGGTTAAACCCAAAACTTAAATACATACAAATGCCTGAATCTGTACCAATATGTAACTGTCTTCACAGGGGATTTTTTTCCACCCTGAAATACTTTAGTTTTAACTTCTGTTCACAAATCTCAACTAGTGAGGAATTCGACGCTGCTGCTTTCTGCAGATGTATTCAGTTGAAATATAAAAAATCTGAGACTGAAATGCAGTACATTTCCCCCCACAGGGCTGTGATTGTTTGCACCTATATAGAGGTACTTTATCAAAGGGATGTAGGCAAAATGCAGAGATGAGGACTTGTTGCAGATCTATCAATAGGCCTGCTGAGGAGCAACGTGTTTTGTTTTGGATAATGAAAGTATTTATCCCCTCTTAATCATCTCTCCGTGTAGGTATAGATTGAAGCCTGTAATACATCTGTAGTCTGTACAGAAGTACAGGATTCTCATGAATTCTTTAAAGGCCCGTTTTGATGGAGTCTTCATTCTCACTTCTCTGAGAGCATTGCTAATGTTTCTCTGACTCCAAGGTCCCTTGGTTACTCCTGCAGCCCTTCGGGAGGAAAAAAAAAATTAACTATGAATGAACTTCTAATAGTATACACTAAATACAGGAATAACATTTGAATGGGTATTAGGACAGTTATGACACTGGAGAAAATACCAAGAAAGGACAAGAACATTAAGGAATTCATTTTACTGTATTAGAATTTAGACACCCAGAAATTGTATCCAGTGGGGTGAGTCTCCATAATTTTCTGATTTTATCTTCTTTTTCATGGAATTCTAGAATGGTGTGGGTTGGAAGGGATCTTAAAGAACATCTAATTCCAACTCCCCTACCATAGGCAGGGACACTTTCCACCAGACGAGGTTGCCCAGAGCCCCATCCAACCTGGACTTGAACACTTCCAGCGCTGGGGCATCCACAACTTCTCTGGGTAATCTGTTCCAGTGTCTCACCACACTCACATGGAAGAACTTCTTCCTTACATCTAATCTAAATCTACCCTCTTTCAGTTTGAAGCCATTACCCCTTGTCCTGTCGCTGCCTGCCCTTGTAAAAAGTCCCTCCTCTCCAGCTTTCTTGTAGGCCCCCTTTAAGTACTGCAAGGTTGATAAAAGGTCACCCTGGCGCCTTCTCCAGGCTGAATAACCCCAACCCTCTCACCCTGTCTTCACAGCAGAGGTGTTTGAGGGCCATGATTGTGTCTCTCCTCTGAATCTGCTGCAACAGGTCCATGTTGGACAAACACAGATCATAGAATGTTTTAGGCTGGAAGGGACCTGTAGAGGTCATCTGCTCCAACCCCCCTACACAAGTAGGGACATCTCTACCTAGGGCATACATATCCATGTCCTGCTTCTGGTGTTAGCCAAAGCTGAGGTACTTCAAAGGCGGACAACTGCTTCGATCCAGCATGGGACATTCTACTTTTCTGCATATAGCATTACTCAAATTCATGCAAATAACCTTTCAGACTGAGATGGACAGCGGCAGTCTGTAAACAAGAATAAATTTATTTTAGATTCTTTAAAGATTTAATGATATACAAAATGTATACAGTATTATATCCTTATAACATTTTACCTTTCCCCGTCAAACATAAAACACCATTTAAACAGCTATTGTGTTCGTGCCTTAGGTCTGTATCTATAAGATACACTACTGAATAAAAAAAAATTATAGAGCTATATACTGCCCTTTTAATTAAAAATTACAAATTAGTACCTATGTAACAAAACAAACAAACAACAACAAAAAAGAAAATCGCAGCATGAAACTTCAGTTGGACAACAGGTTTCTTCTTGCTGAATGTTCAACAATATTTGGGACAGTTAAATTACACTTTATTGGCATGAAGGTGCATTGCAATCTCCCGTACTTTACATAATGCTAATCCAACCCTAGTCTCTCTTAAATAAGTACCACAAACAACATAACGTTAAAGAAGTTTTCTACACAATTTTAAATACATTTAAAAGTTACGTGTACATTCGGTTTGGATATACTGGTTTTACAAGATCTTTGGAAGGCGTAACTTCTGAAGCAGTCACTACGTACGTACGAGGAAAAGCACTTCCAACTTGCGTTCTTACAAGGCAACTTATTTGGACCAGTACATACTATTTCTTCTATTAAATATGATTATACCAGTCTATCATGGCTTTGTTACTATTCAACGATGACTTGATAAAATTGAAATGTATAAAACAAGAAATTTCATTATGCACAATTAGGGCTCTATTAAAAAAAAAAAAAAGAAAAAAAAACCAAAACCAACCAAACAAACAAAAAAAGCCAAACAAAATAAAACAACCACCAAACCAACCTAACAGCTTTACAGCCATGAAGCTGAATGCTGATTTAGGAGACTCTCTCTCTCTATTGGAACAGATCAAGTTCCTACCTTCAACCTCAGCCTACTGGCATCATATATAAACCTCACTTGGCTCGGTCTTCTTCAAAAGGCCAGATTAAAAGACAACTGGTGGGAAAACATTTGGAACACTTCCAAAAAACACTCAAAGAATACTCTGGCATTATAGAGGTAGGTGCTTTCTCCTGTCTCTTGCTGACTGACAGCAAGACAGCTGCCAAACAGACAAATGCTTTACCTTAAAACATAACTACCAAAATCCTTTTGGTTGAAGGCATATTGCACACCACAGGACTAGAGAGAAAATCTTCCACTAAACCAAAACAAAATAAAAAATAAATCTTTGCTAAAAAGCCCCTTTAAAAACATATCTTAAATACTCGTCATTATTCCACCTTTAAAATGATCAGCCACCAAGTAGTTCCTGCAGATGGCGATCACAAGTTGTTAGGTCCTTACATAATGGACCAGCCAAAATTCCACTGATAAGACAGCAATCCTTGATTTGATGTATCTTTCTTTTAATTATAGTAAGGGAAAGAAGTGACAACTTTGTGACATTCCTTGAAGTTTGGATGAAGCCACTGATTTGGTCACATCATTAGAGCATCAGACGAATAGAATTAGCTGAATCAGATTCTTTGGTGCAGCTTCCAGGCTGAATTGTCAATTCAGGGGAATCATCCTGAGGAAATATGATCTTGTCAGGCGTGTAATCATTCCTCTTCAGATCTGTACAGACAAAATGTCATATTGATTACTATTTCTTGAGCTAGTAGAATCAATGGGGCACAAAGGTCTGTCAAAGAATTGGGTATGCATACGTATTTATAAAGAATCCCTCAATAAATCAAAAAAGAATGTTTTCATCATACATGTAATCAGAAGCCTAAAGCTCTACTTTTAAACGTGATGAAAACATCAGAATTATTTTATTTATACATACTACAGCAAGCACTGAGTCAACTTCCCATGCAAATTGTATCCTTCCATGATCTGTTTTGATGTTACCAGGATTCACAACTCAAATTTAAAATAAATGACCTCTCTTCATGTGAGAAAATCTGGAAGAGAAGTGTGAAATGGGCAGGAATCATGAAAATTCCTGATGTTGTTCTGCTGGACCCTGAAAGGCTGATACAGAGAAACAATTCCAAGGTATGAGAGTATAGTGTAGTTCCTGCATAAAAAGTAATACCTGGAATTGAAAGTTGAACAGAATTTCTGCAGCCCCACACGTGTTTAAAAACACAACCAACCACAAACACACACACACACACTCACACACACACACACCAACAAAAGAAAAAAAACCACCACAAATAATTAAAAAAAGCAACACACACACACACACTAAACAACAAATCCCCCTGAAACAAAGACGGGCACCATTTTGTTTAAAAAGCCTGGTATTTTACAATAATCTTGACCTGCTTTTCCTACTTTTTCTAGGAACCTTTGTAATTTTTTCTTAAGTCTTGACGAGTCCAGCCTACCTTCCTCAAACCCCGTGCAAATGAATTCAGAACACACACATGTTCTGAGCTACCTCACCTGAGATTTTCTATTAAAGCAGCATGCCATTTTAAGAAGTAAAATTCTTAAGTTCATACTTACTCAACTTTCATGGCATGACAGATTTAATTACATATCATAAGTCATGACATGAATGTCACAGAAAAAGAAATACAGCAACTCTTACCAGGAAGTTTAAGTTTCCTGCAGCAGGAATTACAGTGATGCTTTGCTCTGAAGTTTTTTATTGCATCCTCTCCCAGATTGGCCGGACCGAACACCATATCATATGACCTTGGAAATAAAGTGCACATAAACATGGGTTGCGAGTATTCTCTGATGAAAATTTTACAGTACTTTTCTTTGAATCCTTCTTTAACCTCACCTTTTTTCTCCAGCTTTTATCACAGATGGATCTGTCAAATTTTCACCAACACCTTCAGACAGCACATGAAGAAAAAGTTAAATCTGATACACCACATAAATGCATTAATGTTTAAAATCTATTTGACATCCTTAGCTATGACTTCTTTGCTTCCCCACGAACAAAAGCAAATAAAAACCACAACAAACCACCCAACACCCCAACCTAAACAATGCGATACTCTACCCTTACAAAAATTGCTCCTAAACAAGCGCTTTGTACTGCTCAGATTTCTTCCACATATTTTAACATCTGCCTGCAATTCCTAACTGTAGTTTTCACCTGCAAGGAAGAAGTTTTCTATATTATATAATTCTCACAGACAGAATATTTGACACATCATACAGGATAAGTGTGGCTTTACCATATTGGCATGAAACAAATGTGTCAAAAAAACAGAATTTGTTTTTACGGTACATATTGCTAGGAAAAGCTGTTTATATTTATATTCCTTGTGTTGCTGCAAGATTTAATTCCCTATTAGAGCAACAAAGCTGGCAAAGGGTCTAGGGCACGGGTCTTACAATTAAGTAAGACAACCATAGATTCAGATTAATTGGACAAAGATGTGCTAAATAATGCTTGTTACTTATTACAAGCATACAAGTTCTTTATAAATTGCTGTCACAAGAGAAAACCTCACATGGCCCCAATCCCAACTTCAAAATGAGGGCATTACCTTGCAGATCTAGTACCAACAATTCTCCTCTTGTATATTCATATGTCCAGTGGCTGAAAGCTAGCATAACCTCCTCTAGCATGTTAGTTGGAATTATTTCATCACCGTTATTGTTGTTGTATTTTCTAAACTCTCCAGTCATGCACTCTTCAACTGCAAACCACTGGCCAGCAGAGTGGCAATATAACAGGAAAACTTCCAAAAACCTAGAAAAAAGCATTCTTAATTAATACAATTCCAAAATAAATGGCAAATATACCACTACTAATAGATTTTTTTTAAATTTAATAATAACTTAGAACTTTTATAACAAAGTCAATTCTATTAGCACACTAGGCTAGAAATGGTGCAAAGGGTATCAACAGAAAATACTGTCAAGGGTAATTCCGCTTGACACACTCATAGTAACATACCAACACTTATATCCACAAAACAGAAGAATTAAATACATTAAGGTACCGATAACAACCCAGTAGGTATTCTTCTGTGCCAACAGCAAGCAACATAAAGGAAGTTTAAATATACTTACCTTGGAGAGTATGGAATGGATTTGGGCTTCATTTGATTGAAAGCGAAGGTGAGTTTCTGTGCTGCCCTCTGCTGTTGAATTTCCTACAATTCAAAGTCTCGTTAGCTCCATCGTATGACAGGGAACATTCAGGAGCCAAAAAGGCAGCAGGGTCTATTTCCCCAAGACAGTCTAACAAACTACTTGCTTTTTAAATTATGTCTACTGTTTAAGTATTAGAGATCTTTCATTAAGAAAACCATACCGGGACAGAGTGTTTAAGCCTTTAGCTCATATAGGAACCCAGACCAATGTGGGGGTTTGTTTGGTTTTTTCATTAGTATATACTAGTTGGGGAGGTGGGGATCCCTGTTTAACATTATAATGCCTGTCTATTATTAATAATTGACAAGGATAAAACTTACTCTCAAGCACAAGTGTAACACAGTGTCCTCCTTATAAATACTTGACCAAGTGTTCACAACTTCAGGAAGAAATGATTTGATGATATAAAGATGTCCTGATTTCAAGATATCATATTCTGACCATGTGCATACTACTTTAAGAGCTCGACGTAAACCTCCTCCCATCTCCTCTTTACTTAAAAATTCAATTTTAGCAGAGAGTCCTAGTTGTGACCAGGAAGACATGCTGTTGTTCAAGATGCTGGGAGAACTTTCTTCAAGGCGATACACAGTGACTGGCTCACCTATGTTACAACACAAAACACTATTACTGCATCTAATTTTCAAAGTTTAAAATTAAAAGCACTGAAAACATGTTGAAATATTAAGCTGTTACTAACATCTGGAATTATTTTAAAAATTTAAACTACCAGGTGGGAAGACCCCTCTCCAACTTCCCTCATACAGCAGCAAAGCAGTAGAGCGATTTTGACCTCCGAATTAGAACACTGTTCAAACAGAACACTGAATATGTTTGTTTACACTCAATACAAGTCAAGACAAATTAAAGGAATCATTCCACCATAGTCTGTTACAAAAACTGCTAGCACAACTCTGTCATCACTGTATCAACATTTCTGAGGACAACTACAATTCCATCTAGATTTCATAATCACGTGAGCTGCCCTCAAAAGGTGTCACACTCACTTGTATAACTGAGTGTTGGAAGACAGACACCAGACTCCTTTCAGGTTACTAAGACTTGCCTTGGTCTTTCTATATTAAAAGTAAACCCTGTACAGATTCCTTCTGGTTTATTTCTCAAAAAAACCCCCAAAACCATAGTTACCCATCACAAGATGTAAAATTCTTACCTCTTGGAGGCACAGGAGTGAATGGAATGCTCTGTGATAATCTCATCAAGTTATTTCTTTCTACAGCTAGAGGAAAATTACACCATTTGTTAAAGTTTAAGGATCTAACAAGCATCATTAAGAACACAAACATAAGTTTACAAGAGGGACTGACCTGAGTAATAGTAATTAATATCCATGATAGGCTTGAAAGGAGAAGCAATGCCTGAAAGATTAAAAAAAAAAAAAACAAAAACAAAACAACAAAACAAACACACAAGAGATACTGCTTGCTACCTGCATTGTGTATGAAAACTATCACACGCAAAGAACACTCGCCAAGTAACTACAGTTTGAAAAAGATACCGTGTGCAGAAAATGAAAGTATTAAGTTTAGTTCTTCAGTACCTAAGGGTGGAGGAAAAAAAAATAATTGTAGTGCTCAATGGAAGCCTATTTATTTAAAAATAGATAAATATTTTTTTAAAAAATATCACTATTGTCTGTCCATTAAGTACCAAATTATCAGCAGTTACATACATTCTCACACAAGACCCAAACAGTTGCTTTTATGGTATTTCCCATCTTGTTTATAGCAGAAACAAACTTACCATTCAACACGTCTTCTTCAGATGGCCTGGGAAAAGCCACAAAATCAACTGTTAATTGCTTCTTAAAAACTTTGTATTGACTGATTTTGACAGATCTTCCTAGGTCACCTTGTTAACCTCCCAGTACTGCTTTTACCCTATTTTTCAAGGGCAGTACAGGCTTCTTAATTACAAAACAGTAACGGAAGGCTGTTAAGTAATCTCACAGTTTTAAAGCTACACTTTAAATATCACCAAGTCACGCACAACATTATGCAAAGTTTGCATCACAAGAGCTCATTCCCACAGAGGTGCTTTAATTAAAATGTGTTCACAACAGCTTACTCTTCTGTTATCAGATTAATAAGGTAATGGCTTTAACAGTTAACTCGGGGGATAATTGTTAACAAGAGCAATGTCTGTGTAGTTTCAGAGAAGGTTTACAGTTCACACGGTTGGGTAAAGACCTTTAGCAGGAAGCTAGCTCCTTAGTAAGTGTCAACATAGTCATTTTCATTGAAGGGCATGTTTTGCCCTCTGACATGTGACCCCATTAATCTAAATAGAACCTGTCAAAGCCTGCCAGCCAACACATTCAGTTATTTATTAGAAAAACCAAACCAATCCGTACAGCTTGTTTTGACATTAGATCCAACTGAATGCAACTACGGTCAAAGACAACAACCTGAAAGAAAACCAAATGAAAATGCAATAAAATTGCTCTGTTAATAGAAAACCTACTTACATTTGACCACTATTGGAAGGTCTACCTTGTAACCAATCCTTTAAAACAAAGCAGAGGAAAAACAAAGAAGGTTTCAGTTTTGTAAGGAACATACATTTAATTGGAGGTGGAGTGGTAATGTGCTGCGAGATCTTTAGGACAGCCTGCTTATTGGAAATACTTCACTAGGCTCTACTGAACCACAGTTGAATGGAAAGACTCAAATACAACTGAGGGATGGTATCTACAATTAAAAGAATGACAGAATGGCTTGTGTTGGAAAGGACCCTTCAAGGTCATCTAGTCCACCCCCCCTGCAGGGAGCAGGGACATCTGCAACCAGAGCAGAATAGATAAGGCTACTGACTACTGGTTTATGGATTATGTAAATTATTTTCTTGAACAAGAAATTGTGGGGTTTTCTATTAGCAGGAAGCAGCATATGCTTCTGTTGCCTCCTTGAACAAATGAGTCCACAAATCAGCATTGTTCTGTATATAATCTGTTTCTTCTCCTTCATTTGTTCAGTTCATAGTTCCTACTCAACAACAAAAAGGGCAGATACAAACCGTCAGTAAGGCTGCTTTAGAGTCTATTTGCTGAGTGTCTTCACTTGATGCTCTTCTACTCTTGGTGTATACTATGAATGAAAGAAATTTGTAACTGGACAAAGAATGGCACATGTCATTGTTACTCACCTATTTCCTAGGAAAGTTAGCAACTAGACAGCTTCATGTGGTTCTCCTAAAAAAATGCCTGATGCACAACTATCTATTCTTTACAAGTTTACAGCACAGTCCTGACTAGATCTCTTAGATTTTTATGACTCTAGCTATCTGTGCCAAATACAAGGTAACAGAATTAAGCTGGCATGACTAGAAGAACCATAGTAAGAAACAAGAGCAGATTCAAGTAGCGTCAACTATAGGAATATTTCAAGATTTTTTTTTTAACTCCTTGTGTTTTCTTTGTATCTTCTTAGAATACACATTATCAATGCAATTCAGAGATAAAACTGGGTCACTTGAAAAAACACACTTACATTGTTCTGAATGGGCTGCCAGAGGGTCAGTAAACCCACCGCAAGAACTAGATTGTCTTAGACCACACTCAGTTTGAAGACCCTGCAAAAAAAATCCAAACAAAACAAATCTACCACATATCATTAGTCATCATTATCATTGTTTTCAACTACTACTCTTTTGGCACACAATCTGATTAGTTTTCTTTGCTAGGACTAGCTAGGATTCTCCCCCCCCCCCAAACTTCTGGACATACCTCAAGTAACTTGTATGGTTTTGTTCAGCAAGGTGAGTGCATAATTCATTTAAAACGCTCTTTAAAGTAGCCATCAGCTCTAATGTTTTCAGGTGCACATTAAGAGTACTGACCCATATACTGAAAGAGTTCTTTTAAAGAGAACCTTACAATAGGATAGAACCACAGAAAAGTACATCACATTAGATCCCTCTAAGTACCAAGTTCATCTATTCCATCATGCGCCTTTGTAAGCTATCAATTCTCATTTAAGAACATGGCTCTGGCAGAAATTCAAGTTCAATTTAAACTTTAATTGAAGAAAATCCGTAGAAATCTTTCCACATAAAAGCCTACAGTTTATGAACAGAATTTCCTCATGGATATATTTCTTAATAATAAATATTACATACTTTCTGAATATCTACTGAGGTAGCTTTTGACAACAAAATATTTCTTTTGCAAAAGAAAGAAAAGCAGCTTCATCACAAACTAGAACTACATATAGACTGGCACAAGGCTGGAACATTCCTCACAACCAGCCTATTAATTCTAATGCTTACCTGAATAAAAGCTAAAAATTCAAGTTTATGAAGACTACAAAACTAGAACTTGGAATGTTATGCCCTGCTTTTAAATCCAAGATTTGTAACCTTTAGCAAATTTCATCCTTCGCTCTTAAGGAATAACTCCCACAAACCTAAACAAATACACACATGCCTGTGTGTATATATGTGTGTCAAAAATGTGTGTCTGTATATGTGTGTGTATACAACTATATACATTTATGTATATATGTGAGATATAATATTTATGTCCCCAAACAAATGCTTCACTGGAATGCAACACAGAATAAACCTGCTCAAAGTGTCTACTGAAGACCCATTTTTAGGTCGGTATGAATTTGAGTGTTCAGCATACAGCTTCAGCATCCTACAGTCAATGCCTGTAGTGCCTACAGGAAACAATCAAACCAATCTCATCAGGTAAGATGGGATAACTCTATTCCTAAGTGTTTAAGAACATCAGTACTGTCTGGAAATACTGCTAGAGTTTGCATCCAGAAAGTACCAAACACCAGAGCAATTTAGACCTACAGCTGGATGTTTCCTTGACTTATTTGTACAAAGGTCCAGCTATACAATATTAATCCCCTCTCCCTTTTCATGATCAAGGTTTACTTGTGTATAATGATATAAGAAAACAGAGTCTCCTACTTTTGCTGTAAAGAATACATTTAGTATGTGGTGAAAATAAAGTCTATAATAGGTGGAAACCTTCCTTACTTACTTGAAGTCTGTTTGTCTCTATGCCCTCCAATATAGCTTTTTTAAAGTCTTCCTGCTGCTCCTATTAAAAACAAACAACCAACCAACAACAAAAAACACACCAAAGCAAACTGTAAGCATTATTAAAAAAAAATCCGTGCCAAAAATACACACACAAAAAAGGCTTCTTAGTCATCCTCTGTACTTAACACAAAGTTCAGAAGTAGCAACACAGCAGAACACTGACATTGCAAGTTGTCATAATGCAATTCTCAAGGCAGATTCTCCCTAGAAGGAGGAGTAACTGCAAATGGTAACCATTATTTACTAACTTCACAGCTACAGTGAGAAAATCAGCTTTTTTTTACATACTATAGCACTTGGAGTACAGTTTTGCTATATATCACTTGCCTTTAGTTACTTCTATTATTCTTTAATAAAATGGAAGTTATACAGCATTTTAATTTATGACAAGTTTATTAGAAAGGCCTTTTCTTCTTGGAAGCATAATGAAGAATTTTTGTAATTTTAAAAAATTCATACACACTATCAACCTGGTCTATAAAATATCATATAAATTACTAAAATCTTCCTAAATGCTGATCTTGAAAGATATGTCAAGCATTTCATTAAACTCTAATTATGGGTTATATATTTTTATCTTCATTCACAATTGTAGTCATCTCAGCTTTCATAACATCAGATCTTGTTTAATATTTCATTAGTATCATATTATGAAGCAACAGTACTTGATGTCTAATGAAGGTTGCATTCGTTTTCACTAAATTTTTTTTTTTTTTTAAATCATAAACCAGACCGACATTCCTTCCAGGCTGCATCTTGCAGGTTCTTTGAGTATATTTGCTCTTAGACTTTTTCAAAGCATATTGTGAAACTACAGTTAAAAACCCCCTCATAATTAAACCCATTAATATGTTCGACAGAAATTCTTCCATGCTTACCTCAATATCAGCACTCCTCTCTTTACTTTTGCTTGCTGCCTCTTTAAACCGCTGTAACTCCATGCTGTCTCTGTGACCTTTGACACAGTGAATTCAAAAAGAGTATTCAAAATCAAAGGTAACCTCCAATATTCTGACCATGCCAATAGTTTGCATCACCACAGCAAAGGGTTAACAAACCATCTAAGTTCTGCGTGCCTATTTGCGCTAGAGAGGACTTCACAAACACACTTAAGTAAAAAAGTCAGCGTGACAAAATATTAAACTATTGCTTTTCCCTCATTAAGGTGTGGATTACCACCAACTGAAAAAGTAGAACTAGTATTTTCAAATTTTACTTAAGCATGTGCTCCTCACCTGAAAGAAGCACAGCAGTCTGAATTACAGTATTCTTACAGATGATGAATGAAGGAAAAGCAGGCAGTTTTTGTGAAGTAGCTTTTACAATATACTCTTCATCCACCCAGCTGCAAGAAATAGTTTTCAGTATTTTACCAAGCATGTGGTTTCATAATGAATGAAAATCTACTTGGCTTCACAAAGGAAAGCTGCACTCTATCACAAGTTTCATAAAGCATGGACAGTAGGAATGAAGAGTATGTTCTAAATGCTAGAGATGTCAGAGGACCATACACAAAAAATTTTACTCCAATAAAATCAGTATAGTTAGTAGTCAAAGTTATTAGTGGTGAAGTACATTGAAAGACAGGAGTTACACAATCACTGTCCATTATTTCCGTTTAGTCCTGCTTTCTGAATTTGAAAAGTCTTCTTTTTTTAAACCACGAAGAAATGATAAGCAAATAGCTAGTGAGTGTACAAACACGTGGATACTCTTCCTATACACACACGAACCTAAAAATTCTAGTGCATGTAGGTAACTTCTGAGAACTCCCAAGCTTCACAGCAGCAGAAGAAATTCTTGCCTAAAGATTTAAATTTTTACATCCTCAACAAACCTTTGGAAAACACTGAGACATCCCTGAAAAACTGGGGCAAGACAACACCTCTGCAGGCAACCTGACAATTCCAGATTGTGATCTTCTGCTACACACACTAAGTGTACTTCAAGCATTATCTACTTTACAGAAATCAGTTAGTAAACCCACACCTGTGTTTTGCAATGAATCTGCCACTGTTTTACTGTTCAAATACATAGGTAACTGACCAAAATGTGCACCTTTTTACTTTTAAGCAAAACTCGAGGGGAGACATAATGCGGTAAGTTAATAAACAGAGCTTGGAAGCTTCCAAAACAACTGCCAAAAGATAGGTTTGGCTAGGCAACAGTGGAAGATCCCAGTTTTAACAGTGTTTAGAAACATAGTATAGGAGTTTGACACAGATACCACAAAGATATTTGTCCAGGATTCCATCAGCCTAAGAAGTCTTCTGTAATTACGTCAAGAAATAGACAATATTTTTGATTTATGCAATGAGAAGGTAGGAGCTTTATAATGACTCACAAAAAGTTTGTCTACAATGCCCATACCAAGTTGTAGAGCTGCTAATTGCACAAAACTGCTATACTCAACAACTGGCTAATATTTTTCAGAAAAATATTGTCTATGTGACAGAATTATAAAGAAATGATAATTTAAGTTAAAAAAAAAAAATCAGGCAACACAAGGAAATTAGAGATGTTAAAAGCAAAAAAAAAAAAAAGGCAGAGCAAAATGGTAGAATAAAGTCACCTGCAACCGGAATACACCCAAAATACTGTACAATTCTTGGTAAGTCAAACCTTGTGGCTTAGATTTGGTCCACAGTTTATGAAGTAGTCCCATAAGGATGTTAGAACAAAACTCTTGGTTTTGTAGTTCCATTGCATGGACATGCTGACTTTTGGAAAGTTCATCTTTAATATTCAATTTTCCATGTGAGCCGCTACAGTTGGCTGTTGATGTCAAGTCATCAGTTGACAGAGAGAACTTCATCTGGGGGTTGTTCTTCGATAAGTTGACAGAGGACGGGTGATCACATTTGTCAACTCTGCAGCTGTAGTTATCATTAGTGTCACTCTCATCATGAATAAAACCACAATTAATGTATCCTCCATTTTCAACAGAAGGTTGGGTGAAAGCAAGGCAAGCAGAGCCAGAAGCAAGAGGATAAGAGCAGCTAATAATGACTTCAGGACATTCAGAATCTACTTGGTTATACTTACCCACAAATGCACCAAATTCTACATTATTATCTCCTTCTGTAGCCTTAGAGAAAACAGTCTCTTCATGCTTTGCTGAAGAATCCAGTTGACTTTTGCAACTGGGCCGAGATGGAGTGCTAACAAAAAATTTAGCCGTTGGGGATGTTACATGTGGCATGCTGTTGGATGAATTGCCTAATTTTTTACTTTTACTAATTGATTTTGAGATCTCTGCAGCCTGTGTTCGCTGGCGAAGTTCTGTAGGGGAAACAGCATTTGAAAATAAGGCACTGCCTGAGGAACCTGCCTCTTGAAAGTTTATTTCTTCTCTTCGGGGAACCGGAGCTAATTCCTGGCCAACTGTCTTATGTTGGACTTCTTTTTCATCACGTATAGAAATGTTACACAGTAAAGCATTATTATTTTCCAGGCCTCCTTGTGGAAGAGAACCAAAGACATTTCCAATGCTGTGCTTTTTCCACACAGAAGATCTTAGAGAGCCATCCTCAATGAGGTTCTGTGCCAAATGTTTTGAAATGCTCAATTCCCGTGTGATTTCATTATGAACCTTGCTAGCTTCTGAAGCTTTCTGTGCAGTCAGTGTTTTCAGGGTATCCACAGTTAGAGCAGAGAGATCCTGGAGGTGGCCAATCTGTGAATCTAAAGACTGTAATGACCGTTTTATGTAGTTGACACGATCACCAACTTCCTTTATCTGAATGCACATTTGTTCCACCCTGAGAAAAATCAAATTATGAAGTAGCTATAAAAGGTATTTTCCTCAATATGCAAGAGAAACATCTTTGCAACCCTTTCTGCCTATTTAATAAAGAAAATATCCTTTGACATTTCAAGATGGTCCAATACTATAATTGGACTGCTCTGCAATACAACCTTTGTACCTACTTCTGAAGCATAGAACTAGCATACACATCAAGTACCTACAGCAGTTTTTCAAATTTATCAGTTTATGAAAACATTAGACAAATAACATGATTGCCTCTCCTTACTGAGTGCTGCTAAAGATCAGGAAACATCACATTATTCGTTTCTGCATAGCAATGAAAATACATCACCTAAAGTTTGCATAAATACTTATGTTCTTGAGCCGTATTTTACCCCCCTTAAAGCACATTTTTAAAACCTGGATGTGTTCTAAGCTTCAATTTATATTGAGAAATCATATTTGTAAATATTCTACCGTTCAAATGTGACTCGAATCCTTTCCTCGCTTCCAGAATGAAATTTATCATCCTTTTCATTGAAATACATCTCAACACACAGCTCTTCAAAATCATGAAGTTTCTTTTGATCTTCTTCTGTCAGGAAGAGTTCTAAAGAGCGATTAAACAGTTTAAGATGATGTACATGTAGCAAAGTAAGACAGGTGCTGGAAACTAACAGCCACAACTTTACAACAGGTGTTAAAACCAAAAAAAATTAACAAAAAAACCCACAACCCACAGTGCCACCTAGGACCCTTGCTCTTTCCTTGATAGAAAAAAGGCTCAAGGTGAAAGACTTCCATTAAAATAAAAGTAGTAGTTCTGAGAAGATGTACAATACTATCGTTCCTATGCTCCTACCCTCCAGTCCCATTTTCTTTGAAGCAAAAGTAAGATACCTTAGCTGAACTGTATCACCTGTGGAAAAATTTATCCCCCTGCTTTTAGATTTTCCACAGATGATCCCAATAAGAATGTAAGTTTTCCGGAAAGGAGAAAATAAATTAAATAAAAATTTAAAATAAATCTTCCTCCATTAACAGGAAATCTAATCTTGTTTGTTTTTGTCAAGTTGGTGTGACTGGAGATTTCTAGGGGCCAGACATTTTACCCTTCATAAAAAACCCTGGGATTTCAAACAAAATTAGAATCTTAATATTAAAACCATAGAAAATTTAAGACCTACTTCAGCTTTTTTGAGAATATACATTATAGCCAACAATATAGCACTTTTCTGACAGTTTGCTTAAATCACATAAAATTACTGTAATTTGGAGGATAACAGTTGTTCATACTTGGCCCATCTGAAGTCTTGTCTGTCTTTCTTCTTTTACATATACAACAGAAGAGGGAAGCCATGTGGCTAAGAATAATAAGTGGTGGAGGCAGAACAGGTTTTTCATGGTAGGCCATAATGAAATGATAGCGTTGATACTTCCACACAATGTTTGAAATTGCCTTGACTTGTAAATACACGTTGCTGAAAGGCAACAGAAAAGTATTAAGACATTGATGTGTTTTGGGGTTTTGTCTGGTTGTGGTTTTGGTTTTTTTTTTTTTAAACAATTTTATATTAATCATAGATTCTGAAGCTAGTTAAATAAGAAGCAAAAACACATACTTTTTTTTTTTTTTTTTTTACTGCAAAATAATGTTAGTAGAAGTTGGAAATAGATTAAAGAAAACACCATGATCCGAAGCAGGGAGAAGGTTAAAAAATTCTCCCATCTGGTAACATCTCAGTACCTTTCCTCAGAAATAAATTACACTGAGACCAAATCAGTTTGGCAAATAACAACAACAAATTATTATTTCTAACTAAACCCAGATTCTTATGTCAGACCACATTAATTCTGCCATCTGCCATTCTTCACTGTTACTGAGCTGCTCATTCCCATAAATGAAACACTTGCAGAGGACTGTAAAAAACAATGTACTGCAATTCATCTCAACCAACCAGAAACCATTTTCTTTGTTTTCTGACAAACAGATATTACAAAATGCTCTCACATTCTTGTAAACTTCTGACTCCTCTGACACATTATCAGTCACATCACACAGTTCCCTAATTAGTCATGGTCTTGCAGTGAGGAGACAAAGACCAGTGTTAGAACCTGGAAATACTTCCAGCACATGGGATTGCTTCTAAATAGCATCAATTCCACCTATCATCTTATTGCAGTGAAACAGAAATTTATCAAAGAATCAGCAAAAATTAGCAATTGTCCAGATACTTACTTGAAAAATGCAATAAGGAGATTAACCATAATTATGTACTGTACGAAGAGGTAGACAGCTTGAAGAAATGGGGTCAACCATGTTCCTGGGCCACAGAGATGAGCCACTTTGTCATCAGAATTATTTGCACATACTGTGTGTGGAAAGAAAAGATACAGTGAAAGTACATACAACTTTTAGAACTCTCATCAGGCTTAGACAGGAAAAGAAAAACAAAAAAAAAGCCAACCAAAAAACAAACACACCCACACCCACACCAAACCCCAAACACATTACTTACTAAAGACTGCAACAACCAAATCATGCACTGGTTCTGCAGTTCAAAACATCTCCAAACACTTTGAAATGTGGTAGAAAAACACATGAAACAAAGCTTCTGGTTAACACTATGGCATAATCATATTACTGGATTTTAAAAAAGCATAGTACAACATCACAGCAAAACTTTTGTAATGACAGCTGTGAGGAAAAATTCCAAAATCTTGCTATCAATAGCCATGTGAGAAACTGTGATTGTGTTTTCTTTCTAAGCCATTCAAGCTTTATAAAGAATAATAAAAAAGTCTTCTTAATAAGTTATACATCTGCAAACCGCAAAGAAGGGCAAATCCAATCAATGGAATCAGTGTCAACAATAACAGGAATTTCATTTCTTAAAATTAGAATATTGTAAGATCTTAAGACCACCACATCAGAGCAAGTTTTCTCCTTACTTGCTTCAAAATTTCAGTGTCTTACCGTCAATTTCATAGGCATACACTTCACCAAATATCATCCAGTATGGATGAAACACAATATCTCTAGCAAGAGTCCAAGAAGGTGCTTCATCAGGATACAATATTGCCTTCCTCGGAACACCAAAACTAAGCAGTACAAGTGCCATAATCACCACAATGTAAAACATGTTGGCCACCTATTAACACAAAAAAATCAGTTAACCCCCAAGGTCATAATTATGATTTCATAACTTGAAACACTTCTACAGAGAATTTATTAAGCTCACACTATCAATGTATTATACATAGAAAAGAGTCTAGGACACTTACGTTCCAGTCAGAAAATTTTCTTAAATAATAAATTATGTAAAAAACACTGGATTTTTTTTCCTGTCTTTTCTTACAAGGTACTGAGTATCCTTGGCCAAAGGCAACTGAGATTATTTCCTTTGTAGCTCAAATATCTATTATGTGCATGACTAGCAGCTGATAAACATTCCTTCCTAAATGTACTCAATATGATGCACAAAACACAGAGATCATTTTCCAAGGGTTGAAATACAAAACCTATGCTCTTAAACTGAGAAATTAGCAATTTGATGCCCTCATTTTTAAGGAATGACAAGGATCCAATTCTGTAGGAACCATTTTACGTGAGTGAAGAAAAGCAAACACCCCTTCCACCTTCCTATATACATTACTCAAGCCTTAACATCTTTTTTAACATTCAGAATAGGTCACTGACAGTAAAGCTAAAGTATTTATTTTTAAATACTTTTGCACAAGAGAACATTCCCAGTCTTCCAAAGCACAAAATACAAAGATGCTTTAGGACACAAAACAAGCTAAAATCTTACACAAGAAAGAGCAAAGGCAAAAAAATCCAAGACTATAAATACATCTTAGACCCAAAGGGGAAGCGATGCTAGATGAATCAAGAAAGGCATCATCATATTCATTCAAGTCTCTGACATCTAAGAGCAAAACAAACCAGAGAAGGAAGATTTGCTAGCTTTCTACAGATATGTGACAGAGAAAGCTCCATAATAAAGGAAGCCTTGTAATCAGCATCTGATTTGAAACACAGACAGCTAATTCTGCTCACTGAGTTGCTGCCATATCGCACCAGGATAAACAACCTTTTTCTAAATAAAACTTTGAGAAAAGTTGTAAATAGATGTAGCAAGAAAAATGCATTTCAGCTGAGCAAACAAAAAAAACAAACAGTACATGAGTAGCACTTACCATTTTCCCAATCATCATAACATAAGGGCCAGCCTGTTGATTTACAGCTAGAAAATCCAGTAATCTCACATACCAAAAAATTATATTGAGACAGTATGTTATTCTTCCAGCAACGAAGACATAATTTTCTCTGTAAGTGTTTTCACCAAAATTCCCCTTTGCTCCAAATCTTAATGCAAACCCGATGAAGAAAGTGACAATGGCAACTGTGTCACTGATATTGAAGTAATCACTGAACCACACTTTAATCTTCTGATTAATCTTCCCAGCCTCTGACATAAAAATCTGCAACAAAAAAAAACGAAAATCAGGTCTGCCCACTTTTACTGCACACAGACCAACACTGAAATATATGAATCACTAACATATTTGCATTTATGTCCTGGTTTGAGTGAGAACAAAACTAATTTTGTTCAGTGATTTTATTTTTCAGCTCAGTTCTTCTATTTAATGGCACTGTCTGAAGTTAGCAGCCTGTTCTCACAGGCAGTGTCTGCTGATGGCAGGGATAACACCCCATGGCTAGAGTCGCTACCAAGGGCTGGTGTGCAGACCAAGGCCACTGCTGGATCTTGTGCACCACATGGGAGGGTGCATAAAGTAAAAGGCTGCACCTGCAGGGAGGAGCAGACAGGGCAGGTGACCCCAAACTGATCAGTGAGGTATTCCAGCCCATATATATCACATTTGGTATAGAGATGAGGGATCAGGAAGGTAATAATTAAGTCTCTCTCCCTTTTTCCCTTTCTCTTCCCCTTTGGGGTGGGGGTGAGGTGTGGTTAACAGAGAGCATCTGTTATAGGTCTAAGGGGCCACCCTGACCCTAACCAATCACAACTTGCAAAAATAAAATATCTATTCAAAATGGAGAACTGTTTTCAACTGAGGAATCAAACCCAATGTTTAACTGCATCAGCTTCACAAGGACAAGGAGGATATTATCTTTCCTTCTGTCTGACTAATTTATGATGGAATTTTGGTTCGGGTTCATTTTTGGTGTTTTGGTGTTTTTTGGTTTT
>VWZY01004303.1:112329-146576 GCA_013399075.1 Chloroceryle aenea
TTTTTTTTTGTTTTGTTTTGTTTTGTTTTGTTTTTAATTATTTGGATGCAGTTACTGTTACAAATAGGAGCCCTACTTCTCTCTCATTTAAAAATTCCTGTAAAACTTCTCAAAAATCTCTTGTTGGCTAATAATGTTGTAGCTGTAAAAATTATCCCATCTTGATAAAGATTTTTTGTTTGTCATCTTGGTGATAACATAGTTGTAGAGTTTCACAGACACTAATAAGTAAATACACATTTTACTCCTCAGAAAAGTAAGGTTGTTTACTTCATTACAACATGTAGATAGTGAGTTACAGATACCGAAGCAGGGGGCAGAAATCATCACTCAAGGAGGTCATTGCTAGTTCCTTGAATTTTCGGAAGAAAACAACCTATATCCTTTCAACATCTCTTCCCGATTGGAAACAGAAGAAAAGCAAGCTAATTCCAAGCAGCAGACCAAGAAACACTGGTACTGAAACTAGCAGCCTATACCAAAGTTTAAGATAAAGGTATTATATCATGTACTGTGATGCTTGAAGTTTTTAGGTTTTCTTGTTTATAATCACAATTTAAAGCATGCTGGTTTAATTAACAATAAAAAACTAAAATATGAGATTGTTAGAGGCATACCTCACGAATCTTCTCAATTGCCGATGTGAAAATGTAAGCAATAACAATCCACTCTTGAACGGATGGCAATTCTTCCATTTTTACAAGAACCACAAATGTGTAAAGCATGAGAAATCCTAAGTATGCCAACTAAAAAAAGCAATGAAAATTATACGTATAATTACTAAAGTGTTCTTTATAGTGTTCATGGAATCTTTTGATGTGGTATACAATAAAAGCTTCAAATAGGATTACAGTACTATATTTACCCCTACAAGCAGACAAGTTGTTATTTATAAGGGGATACAACTTTTTTTCTTAGAGATGGAAGAAAAACACCTGTAATAAGCTATTTATTGTTTACAAAGCTTTGTTCTTTTTACAGCTATTTTTCCTTTAATACAAAATTTAGAGTTTCTATTACAGTAATTTACACAACGCTGTCCATAAACACTTTAGCCTCATAAATGGTTATAGAATTCCTGTTAGCAACTGATGAGATTACTTACTTGGGTCAGAATAAAAATGTTAATGCTTATTACTCTTACCTTAAAAAGAGACCCAAACAATTTAAAGGGAAAAAAAAAAAAAGGGGGGGGGAAACAAAGAAAAACAAGAAGAAACCAAGCTCCAAACCAAGGAGCACTGCATGTGCACATACAATTCTTCAAAATCAAATACTCCTCATTTCCAGCTCGGCAAAGGAAGTAAGGTTTTTTTGTGTGTTTTTCAAAATGTGATTAAACTTTGATTCAGGTCACAGAGCTACATGTTGGGAAAAGAACCCCGACGGCTGCATTATATTTCAAATAAAATACCCACTACATAGAAAACTCACCGTATTAAACCAAAACTTCACAATTGGTGCATGATAAAATGCATAAAATTTTTGCGTAATTGGAAGTCTTTTCGGTTTTGCTGGAGTCTCCATATCATGCTTTTCTAAAGTACTGTCCAAGATCCTTACTTCCTTAAACACCTCCTAAAATGAAAGGACTGTTAACATACAGAACTACATGGTTTTGGACACTCATTTTCACTCTTGCTTTGATTTAAAATGCAATTACTTATCTAAAATTAGAAATACTGGTTTTAATATCTCCCCCTGACCCACATTACCATAGGTATTTCATCTGCCACATTCTGGAAGTTGTTTTCACTGTCATCCATTGCCATTTGATGGGCATCTTGAGATTGAGGAATGTGTGACATTTCAGCCTTAGTCTTGTATTCCAACAGCAGTATAGCAGGAGGGAGTAAAATACTCAGTATCACCTGGAAAAGATGAAGACTAAGTGCAAATAGTTCACAGCTACATTGAAGTATCAGAATACAACACGCAGAACATCCTCTTAAAATACATTATCCAAATTTCATTTGCTTGTTATCGAGAAAAAAGCAGAAAATAATTAGTTATTACTTATATACACACTTAAGAGCCTAAGATCATATATACTGAGGGCTCCTTGGCTTGAATATACAGGAAAGGGGAAGAATCAACAAATTCTAAAACTAAAAGCCACTAGAAAGAATGTGCTCCAAGCCTTAAGATCCAGAGATGTTCTGTTTACACTCTGTGCAAGGGGGCAGGGGGTGTTTTGTTTGTTTTGGGGTTGTTGGTTTTGTTTTAACTTATGGTAGGAAAATGAGCCAAGGTATGGATGAAGAGAGTAAGTGAAAGCTATTTATTGTCATTAGCCTGTTACAAAGCAAGCAAGAAAATGGTTAATAAGTTATCAAAGAGGATTTTAGTAGGTGACAAGTTAAATGATGTTTGTAGATATTTTGTAGGAAAGTTTTATTTCATTATATTCCTAGCAAAAACTATGGTTTGGTACACCATATTAAAGAAATATGGAACTCCCATTTTGGTTCTATTGATCTATATCCAAAAGGGCACCAGTGGGCAACCTCTTGCCAATTTGCCTATCCTTGTTTCATTCTGTGCCCTGCTTCTGCTCAGTTTCTTCCTCCAAAATAGGATATACACAAACCTTTACTACATCAAGTCTTATGTGCTGCCTGTAAAAAGCAGAAATGCACGAAACTACATTCTTACAGAAGCTTTTCTGTCTGTTAAGGTTTTTTACCACTATGTTTTTAGTAATGGATTAGTATTCATGTGATCTCTTTAAGCCTTTGATTAAAGGCTACTTGCCTGGTTTTTGCCTTCTATATTTCTGTACCTTATTTGAAAAGATAATAGAGTGTCAAAAGAAGAGTTTACAATAAATATTTCCAGTTTTGATTATGTTACAGGAGACTGTTTTACAGGAATTGTTAACTTAAGCTATGGTTGTGAAAGTTTTGTACTAGTAGCATTTAAACACATGCTTTCCTTCCATTTAAGCATAAATTTTGCTGATCCTTTTTACACCAATAAACTGTGACAATGCTTACTTTGTACCATGAATTCTTCCTCATGTTCAGCCTTCCCATCCACATATCCGATAACAACATCTGTGTACAAGTATGTGCTACAAATGGACGAAGCCTTGATGACACTGCTAGCTTCAGGCAAGTTGAGTTGCTCCAATTTTTAAGCTCATAGGTTAGTAATTTCATTGCCATAGTTTCATCTTGTCGGAAGGACTGTTCTAACAGTTCAACTGCAAGTTGACCAAACTCACTAGAAAACAAAAAAACAAACAAAAATTTAGTATCTAGAGAAATGACCTTAAGTTTAGGACAAATTTTCTTGTACAGTTAAACTTCCAGTAGCATAACTTGAAGGGACTATTACCTGTCCCTTCTGTACAGATATACTGTACAGTACTGAATCTGTGACTTCTATTAAAAACATGCAGGCTGCAAACAGCTGTTAAAACATGCAAGGAAATCACATGGAAATAAGTAAATAGACACAGATTAGTGTAATTTTAATTTAACTATATAAATTGTAACTTGTAACAGCTCTCAAGAGAGAGCAATATCTATCTAATATAAAACTTCTATTTAATCCTTTTTGTAAAAAGGAACTGTCTTCAAGGGTGCCAACAGAGCAGTTTGTGTTTTGTTCATATATAGCCCACTACTTTCACGGTAAGCTTCAAGAGAAGATCCTTAATGATATAAATGTAATTTACTTGGAATACTGTTTCAGTTCTTCTGAAGTATCATCAACAAGGTCACTTTGTTTTGCTTCATAGGCCATTGAACGATACACTTTGCAAGCAACTAAGGCTTTTGCCATGGACTCCTCCCCATGCTGCCAGAAGAACAGGGCCATCTTCTGCCTCTTCATTAACACTGCCCAAAGCAACAGCTCGTTGAGAGGATAAGCAAAGCGTCTTGTTTCAGGATCATCTATGTCTACTATTTCATCTTTGGTTCTTTTCTTTTTTCCCTCTTCTGCACCAGTGTCAATCTTTAAAAATAAAACCAGAAAGTTGTATTTTAAATCTCTAAACTTGGTCATTACATAACTTGAAATAAAATGCTGAGTGATCCATTGTCAGATTATATATCATTATAAAAAAGAAAGAGAATTTCTAAAGACTCGAAAAGCAGCTGGAACTTTTGTTCAAAGACTTCAATTGAGTCTAATTCATTTTAATAACCGGGAGACTGAATTACTTTGATTTATAGATCAAAAGAAAAGCAGTAACTAATATACCTACATACAAATGAGGAAACTCATGTAGACTGCTTACAGTAACACACACTCAGATCTTGCTCCATCTAACAAAGCCATAGGAGAACCCCCACTTGCTAGAATTGTGCCAGAGATAAGCTTTTTGCTCCCTAACATACCAAAGATTATCCAGAAGACTACTTTACAGAAAGATAAACACCCTTTACAGAATCCTGTAAGCACTCTAGACAGCTTATACACAAGTACAAAAGCCAGACTGAAATTCGAGCTACACCATGGTCCGTAAAACTGTTGCTACTCTCACTACCAGTGGCACTTGGATTTCAGCCAGGTTCTCGCCTCTTAACTATTTAAGATAAACCACATAAAGTTCCTCTCACACATCCATACCTTTGGTTTGTATGGCTGCGCTGTTTTGATGAAGTGATTATGACGCATTTTTTCTTTCTTATCTGCCCTGTTACCAAAAGGCTCATGGCCTTTACACATCTGAGGAGTAGTATTTGAAGGATTTCGCCCAGATCGCTGTAGCAACAATAAGGGAAAGGAGTTTGGTTTGGTTTATTTATTCTTACCAACTAGGCATTATAAAACCATCTCTTTACAGCTAGATTCTTAGCCAAACAATTAAACAATTATTTCACTGCTGAAATAGCAACAACCACAATTTTTGCTGGATATTTAACAAGATTTCTGTTTCAGTTTTTTTGTTGTTTTGGTTTTGTGGGTTTGTTTTGTTTGGTTGTTTTTTTCTGGTTGTTGTTGCTATTTTTGGTTGGTTGGTTTTTGTTGCCTTTTGGGGGGGTGTGGTGTTGGGTTGTGGGTTTATTTTTAAGAAGTAACAAAATAGGCAGTTACACTTGCTTTACAAGAAGCAAAGGTATCTGCATCTAAATGTTTAGTGCCTCTTCTCCTTTCAGTAGGAAAAAATGGAATAAGAGAGAAGGAATTTAGATGAACTAGAATAATGAAGAGGATAAAATCTTTCATTTGTCCTCAACCCCAAAACAACTTCCAGCTTCCCTCAAAGGCCTTACTATTGCCTTTAAAAGAAACAGTCCATTGACAAGAAGAATAAAACAATATGGATCCCATTTTTCTCCAAAGGACTTTTTATATTTTTTTTTAATTGAGAACATATGAATCAGTCTTGATATCCAACTATCACATACCCGATTGTTCCCGCTGAGACTATTGTATATAGCTCTAAAGCGTTTTCTTGTATAGGTGCATCTATAGGTTCCTCCCATCAGATATTCAATAACCAGCCCCACATCAATCAGGTTGATTTTATATCCTGGAGGAAGATTTCCCTAGAAATACAAAATTTTTTAGTTTCTCAAATTACAATCTTAAACTTGCTCAAAGTGTTTCTACATGTTACATTACAGCCCTAAATAAAAACAAAATGAAACAAACAAAAACCCTACAAACAAACAACCCACACATAAACAACAAATTCAACCTCTCGTGACTAAAAATAAAAAAATTTACGTGACTTGTTTTTTATCAGTTTCAAAAAAGACACCGTTATAACTTCTTGTTATAGCTGGGGGTATCAGCTTTCAATCCCCCTGAGAAGGAAAATAATCACAAGCTAAGATGAAAATGACAACACTCTTCAGGTTTAACATCTTTTTGGCAGCAGGGCACTAAGCACACAGCAGTAAGTACTGCAAACAACAGAATGTCTGCAGAGATAGTTTATTATTTACAATAAAGCATAAGTATGATTATAATTATTGTGTCAAACACAATAAATATATCTTATAACATAAATTACCATTGCTATTTTAACCGATCTTTACATTTATAGCATACCTGTTTGACATCCCGAACAAGATGAAAGAGTGTTGGGTTAGTTGGGCCTTGTTTCTTTATTTCAAAAAAATACAAGAGGGAAAGGAAAATTTGGAATGAGAAACTGGGAGTGCAATAACATTAGAAGACAGCAGAAGTCAAGTATTTTTGCATTTGGCTCAAAAAAACCCCACCCAAATCCACAGAAAAAAACCCCAAACCAAAAAACCAACTAGTTTTTCAACAGGCAGTAGTCATCAAATAAATGCAAATATTTCAAACTACTGTATTAGTTATAGACTATTTCCTTTTTTGTTGTATTTTACTTCTGTTTTAATGTGGTACATAATTAACACATGCAAAAAGGACGGGGAAAAAATACAGAATGCCAACAGCAGCATTATGGTGTTTTTATATTATTAAGTATTAGAGAGACAAGTTTTAAGAAATAAACATTTTAATTTACAGGAACACATACAGACTGATATTCATGTTTACAGTATTGCAAGGTCCACAGTAAAAGCTCCCTTACTTTTTAAAGTTTTAGTCTGAATGAATATTCTCTTTTTTTCACCCGAGTTTTTCTTCCTTCTCTGATTTTCTGAGTTCACTTTTAGAGATATGGTTACCCTACCTCCCATACAGAATTCAATCAAAAGCACATCACGTGTGTAAAAGCAACACTGTAAAAGGTTAATTAAAAATACAAAACAATACAAACAAACCCCAAACACAAAAATACCCAACAGAACCTCTCCTTTACAGAATTTAAAGATTTTTTTTTTTTTACCCTCTTGTCAGATAATTTAGTGTAAATCCAAGTCATATTTGCATACTACTCACATTAGCTACTTGAAGGTTTTTTGTTTTGTCCTGTTAAGATACTGTTACATAAAACTAAGTTAACATTCTTAAATCAACACCTACAGCAACAAAATTTTTCTAAGCAGTATTTGTAACTATGCAGGTTCACCAATTACACTGTATTTACTACTATTACAATATTATTAAGTGCTATAGATAAAATTCATCTTATGAAGTCTTAACAGTATTATCTAGAGACCTCATATTTTGTGCACATTTCACTCATCTGACTTTCTCTTGTACTCTTCCACACTGTGATTTAAACACTTAATTCGTTGCACAACAAGGCTGCAGTTTTCACTTTAGTGCCTTTCTCAACATTAGACAGAGATTAACATCCCGCTGACAAACTATTTCTGGTATACTTTCTGGAGTCAGAAAGCAGCTGTGGCACTACAAAGCAGCCACACAGCATGCTCTTCTCAACTCTAATCACATGCTAGGAAGCCTTCCACATGGCCTTCAGACCAGTGCACATGACCCAGTATAGAATATACTAAGCAAATAAAATTTGTTCTAAAGTAGCTTAAAAACAACCATTCACTTACTGTGTTATAAAGTTCTTCCAGCCTGGGAATTGTAAGGAATTTGTGCATGCTTACTCCATTTTCAATTAGAAGTTTCACAAATGCAACTCTATCCATCACAAGGGCATCTAACATAGCCTGTTCCAGAGAGCCAACCTACAACAAATAAGGTAGAGCTTGGAGATAACCAGTAAAACAGGGCATCACAAGAGTAAGTGTACTTGGATTACATATCAACTTCATTCATTTACAGGGCTGCAGAAACTTTATACGTCTCCAAAGATGTGACCCTTGGTTCAGAAAACCCCCTGAACTTCACACAGCTACAGGATAAGAGAATATTCTGAAGACTTAATCATCACATCTTATACTCTCCCACAGGTCACCTACTAACACAGTACATGGGTCTAAGCAGACATTTAGTTTAATACAGTTAAGCTGTTTTCATAGATATTCGATAAAACATGGAAGACATAAAACACGTAAAGCACAATTTGCTTCAAAGACATGTTCAGAACTATCACTGATATCAACAAGCCTTAAAGTATGCGCTTTTGACTGCAACTCATGTAAGATTTGGTTTAGTTTTACAGTAATATGGGGGAACAAAAGCAAGATCCACACTACAGTTTTCAAACTAATCTGCAGACTATAAGAAACAGACATTTCATCTTCCCCTCAAATGTCACTGCAGTGCTGACCACAGTGTATTTTACTAGATGCTCTCTTAGAGCCTCCTCTGATAAGGCAACTATAATGAAGAAAGAGCATCTGACTAACATGAATTCAGCTTCCACCTTTTCTCCCCATGTTATTCAGAACACTTAGAACATTTTTTAAATTTCTGGACTATTTTCAACAACACAGTAACAAAACAGCTACAGTAAGACTATGCCGTATGCAAGAACTCTCCTCTAAATACATGAGTCAGTATTCTACTGTCTCTCTCTGCAAGAGTCAAAAGATTCATTCTTCAAAGTAAAATGACGTTCTCTCTTTCAGAAAATATTCTGCTTAATTCAGACCATTACATACCAGCCATTGTTGCCCATAAACAAAAACATGATTTTTAGCTATGTCAACTCTATCCCACGCAAGTGTAAGAACAAGCTGGTCAAATGCAGATGCATTCGTGCCTTAAGAAGCAAAAACAATGAAAAAAAGAATTAAAACATAAGATAGTTAAACATGTTTTCTAAAAAGGCCAAATCAAACAATTCGCCACAAAATTATACAGTATATTGCACTGTTAATGGTACTCTACTGTAAGAAAACTGTAGTAGCTAATTATTTGCTTAAAAAATCCTAAACATTATGGTATTTTATAAATAATCCATCATATAAACATTAAACAACAGCTAGGGATTCTAAATGCTCTTAAATTTTAAAGTCTCACCTTTTAACAATGCTGTAAGTATTGCAACATCAATGTCCTGATGTTCATCTGATCCAATATGAAAAACTGTAATCTGTGCAAAAGGGTAAAAAGTAGAAACAAGCATTTCATTTTCAGGCAAAGGTGATTAGAGCCAATCTTTTATGTCAGGAATTGAAATACACCTCGTCTTTGATGAAACTTCAGCCTGTGCTTAATTTAAACTTGCCTTTAATGTACACTCATTTTGTTTTCCTGACTGGGTGCCACACAGTCGAATCCTTTACACTCTTCAATCAATTTGAATTTCTCTTCCCACTATGACTACAATTCTGTATTATCTAAAAACAACTGACAGTATTCTGTCTACTCCTCCAGTTCATTCTAGATTATGAGATCAACCTGCCAGCAATCATGTTTAAATCAATTTTAAATCTCCCAACAGCACAATGTCAGGTCTAAATGAGACACCAGTACCTGAACTCAGACTACGTATAAAGATCTGAATTGCTTTTGCTTTTAAGCTTGCAGTGATAGTAGACCTTTGTTAGTAGGGTCATAATTAAACTATAAAAGGAAAAGAAAAAAATTTCTCAAGATTAAAAAAAAAAATTATTAAAAAAATCTAAACAAGGAAAAATTACATCCCCTCGAATACAAAATACATATGCACTATAAACAAACAAGAATCCTGTCATCCAAAAACAAATAGGTTTGGAAAGAACAACAAATTCTGTTTACCAGAAATAATGACAAGAATTAAGTCTCTTAGCCATGAGAAAATATACATAAAAACTGTACTTGACTACCTTCTATAACTAAAAGATCCACTATGTCCAGAAAACGATTTTTGGATCACACACAACATAGAGAAGCAGTTTACTATATTATTCACAAATGCATGCACCTTGCATTAAAAAAAAAAAAAAAAAAAAATTTGGCAAGATCTACTTACAAGTTCTTTTTTTTTCATGCATTCCAGCAATGTCTGAAACAAATGAACTGCTTCACTTTGACCAAAGTTAAATGTCTTTTTGATGGTTGAAATTATTTCAGGCTCAGCACCCTCAGGAACATTCCTGAGATTGAAACAAACAAACAGTAAAACACACTGTTATAAACTTACAGTAAGAACACCAAGTTTAATTACTTTCAACTTGTCCATTCCAAGTCCAGCTATCTATAAGCTTATTACTGTTTCTGTGACAAAATCTTGGGTAACCTTTAGAAAGCAGTACAGGTTGTTTAATCTACAGCTTTCGCAGGATGTCAGGGGTTGGAAGAGACCTTGGAGGTCTTCAAGTCGAACCCCCCTGCCAGAGCAGGATCATACAATCCATCACAGGTCACAAAGGAACACACCCAGGTGGGTTTTGAAAGTCTCCAGAGAAGAGCTTTCTACTACTGCCTCACAGAAGTAACTCACCTTCTCCCCCTTTCCTTCCCATACCCAGTTTTGAGATGATTTTGACACAAAGTACTAAGTACTCACTCCTCTGAATCAAACCTGTTTCTGATCTTACTATGGATGAAGCAGTTTGGTTTACTGCGATGAGACATCCCAATCCTCACAACAACTCAGTATGGTTAACAATTTATGCAGCTCTGACAACTAACTAGAAATTATCAAGTATTGTAGAGCCCAATCCCTTCTGTTGTTTGAAGCTACACTTAAAAGAAATGAGTGTTTCCTACACTAAACAGAAGTGTGTAGAAAGTCCAATTTTAAGATTACTCAGAAGAAACAGCATAGAAACCCTTTTCTGATCCTGTGCTGGTTTTGTGTGGCATTTCATTTTCTTCATATTAGCTAGTACAGGGCTATGTTTTGGATTTGGGCAGAAAACGGTGTTGATAATACAGGGATGTTTTCAATACTGTTGAGCAGCATTTACACTGAGTTATGGCCTTTTCTGCTCTTCACTCCACACTACCAACAAGTAGGCTAGGGGTGCACAAGAAGCTGGGAGAGGACCCCAACTGACCAAAGTTATATTCCATAGCACAGGACATCATGCTCAGCATATAAGGCTGTGGGGAAAAAGAAAGAAGAGGGGGATGTTTAGAGTGATGGCATTTGTCTTTCAAAGGAACCATTACATGTGATAGAGCCCTGTTCTCCTGGAAATGACTGAACACCTGCTTGCTGATGGGAAGGATTTAATGAATTCCTTATTTTGTTTTGCTTCCATGTGCAGCTTTTGCTTTATCTGTTAATTTAACCTTGACCCACAAGCTTTCTCACTTTTACCTTTCCAATTCTCATCCCCATCTCACCACAGGATGGGGAGTATGAGCAGCTGTGTCATGTTTAGCTGCTGACTGGGGTTAAACCACAACAGGTCCCTTTCAGAAAAGTTACTACTATGCAACTGCTAATTACATGAAAATATTTCCATTCAATGTAGTCTAGAGACATTTTCAAGCAGTCTGGTAACATATGCTATTTTCACATGTCCAGAAGGTCTGGTGAGCTATGACTTCTGTTGAGCAGAACTCTGTTGTGCACACTAAGAACAGTCACATTTATCACTTAACTTTTGTGCCTTAGTTAACATTTGACACTGAAGCAGACAGAGCATTTAAATGAGAATTTGCTCCTCTAGTTACAATGCTATAACAAAATTACTGCATGTAACTGAAGTTTCACAGGACGATGCTGCCCCCAATTTAGGATATGTGTGTGTACATTTTTCATATCCAAGCATACACTACAGAATTTGGTGCAACTGGTACAAGGTATGTGGGAGGAACCTAGAACTTGAAGTCTTGGTCTTCAGCCAGAGCTATTATTGCAGCCAACCTGGAAACCTGCATCACAGGCAAGATGTCACTCCCCGCTGCTAACCTTTGTGTTTCGTCAGCAAAAGCTTTTATTCAAATTCATTACAGAACAGTCTCAAAACGCACCTATGTGTGACTGATAGTTTGGCTAGCAGTGCTAGGACTTACCCTCCCTCTTCTGTTTGCTTGTGAACATACGCCAGTATGTCTGCAGCTCTACCAGTTCCTTCACATACTACCACTGGCACAGGAGGACTTTCTTGAAGGAAGTCTAAAACCGTGAGTATGACGTTGGGGCCACCTTCAAATACAAGTGCCACCACAGGCACACCTTGGCCAATTCCTATAAAGTCGCAAATAAATAATAAAAACTGGACAATGTTCTAAGTTTACAGAGAATGATAAGACTGATTATACATATTTAATAAATCAAGTATATCCCTTCTTCTAAATAAAAATTAAAATGCTGCCTGACAGACATTTTAACTAATGGACAGCTTCAAGCACCACAAAGAATCTGATAAATACAGTGGAATACAGTCTACAAAACACAAGGGATTCTTAACAGAAAAAAAATACTTCACTTATGTAGAAAGTGGACTGGTTTTTTTGGTTTTGTCTTTGTGGGTTTTACTTTTGTTTGTTTTTTTTTTTTTTTTTTTTTGTTTGATTGTAACTTTCCAAAGATGAGGAGACATACACACTTTGAACATAGTTACATGGAAATCCTCTACTGACAGAGAGTATTGCAAAAGCATTCCCAGAAGAGGGAAAACACATGTATTGCTCCATTAATTGGGAAAACATTGAAAGAAGACACGGCTTCTTTGCACAAACACAGATGATGTTTTACAAACTCAACTGCCTTATTGTGAAACTGCAAGTCATCAATGTCAAAACCATGAATTAATCAGACCAGTAAGGCCTGACAACGCACTAACACCACAAGTGACGTACAATTGTTTTATTAAAGCAAAACAGACAGCTTTATTCAAAGGAACCCTGCTCTCTGGTCCCAGAGAAAGCCTAAATCTACCAGCAATATCTAGAGTCCAAAGAAGCAGTTTGATAATATAACATAAACAAAAGGCTAATTATCCTATTTTGTCATTCAGGTGTTTGGTGCATGTACCTTTTTCATTAAAGCACAGTAATACTCAGCCCTCAGGCATCAGAATTACTTACTAGCATGGATCCGTTGCAAATTAATTGTTTTTTCCAGTTCTCTCCGCAATTTAACTTCTGCTCCATACTTTCCAACTGTTCCATCATCCACCAGAATGAAATGGGAATGGAGGTTATTTAGGACATTTAGTTTACTTAACGGGTTTAACAAGGTTTGATAGGGAGCAACCACCTAAGTATAAGCACAGAACAACATCTTTTACATGTAAAGATTCACATTTATTTCTGTGAAACTTAAACTTTTTGTCTAGACAAAAGAATTGGTGGCTTAATAAGAAGCACCGACACATATAAGCATGTTCTAGGTCAGGATATAACACCATCTGTAGCTCTTAACATGGTGCAGGAAAGCAGAAAGGATTCCCTTCTGAAGTGTAACTGAGAAAAGACCCTCTGAAAAAGTGTCTTTGGGGAAAGTTTGTCCCTGCTCTGGCAAACAGTAGCATTGAAGACTCCACATCAAATTTTTTCAATTTACCATCCTCTGTGAATGTGAATTCTCTGTAATACTTCAGCATTTCTGCGATTTGGTTTAGTAATATCAGTAGAGGGAAAAAAAAAAAAATAAGTACTTGAGAACCAGCTCCTCCTCTAGTACATTTGCATTTTGCTACTTGTTTACACTAATAATCTGGCGTAAGTCAAGAGATGTCAAAGTATCTTTATAGTAAAGCAAGCGCTCCAACAGGGGAAATAAAAGTGAAAAGAACAGTCTTGAGCAGATTTGTCAAAAAAAAAAAAAAGTCTGATAAATCATTACTCTATTAGGTAATTTATCCTTACATCTCTTCCAACAAGGTCATTTCTGTTTTCAATTACTCCCCACGGAGCAATTCCAATAGTGCAAATCTTTCGAGATGATCTGGAAGCATGTTCTCTTAGAGCATCACCAACATGTTTTGCAACGCCTGTTTGTGCACAAAAAGATGTCAGTTTATTGAATGCTGCACCTAATTAAGAAATACAACTGCTTTATTAGTTAACAGGGTCTTTAAGGATCTGGGAACTTATCCGACACAGCACCAAAGAAAAAGCACCATGCTACATCTGCTAGAAAGAAACAAAGTACTATGTATCAGAAGCTCAACGAAATAAATATTAGCCTAGTAAGATCTAAAGCATTTCCAGTTACTGTACTTGATTTAGATCACATTAAGTTTTCCCTCTTGCAGTTTCAAAACCAAAACCACCCACTCCACCCCCAAAAATCAAATCTAACAAAAAAAAGGCCAAAAAACCCCAGAAACCTCCACCTTTGTATTGTGGCTCTTTACAAGACAAAAAGCAGTTCACTTCCAACTAGACAGGTTCAAATTCTGTTTTTTTTTTTAATTTCACTTGACCAAACTCACTCAAATTTACTTTCCTGTAAGATAAAGCTATTTATCTATTATACCTTTTGGCTCTTATAAACTGTAATCCAGTTAACTGTGCAGTTTACCTGTGTTCACTCCTCCAGTTATAATCCAGGCTCCCGTTGTTACTGCAGCTTTAATAAGACCTTTGCCAAGCAACTGTTTGATGCGTGGGTGAAGTTCAAATTTCTGCATGCCCCCATGTACAGATATAACAAGCTTCGGCAACTCCATCTGCCATTCTTTAAGCATAAGTTGCAGAATAGCTTCAGGCTTAGTGTCATACGACAATCGCACGTACTGCAGGCACAAGAAGAGTGTTAAAATGTTTTTAAGTCATCACAGAATCAATGTACAAAAGAAACAAGCAAACAAAAAAAAGACCAGGATGTATATCCGGATATTTTATCATATTTCTGACTATGGAAAATACAATACACT
This sequence comes from Chloroceryle aenea, assembly GCA_013399075.1. NCBI lineage: Eukaryota > Metazoa > Chordata > Aves > Coraciiformes > Cerylidae > Chloroceryle > Chloroceryle aenea. Next base: position 126,852 of record VWZY01004303.1, read on the forward strand.
TTCTTAAAATACAACAGATGCAAGAAATGAACAAGCTTATTTTATGTCTTCTCTAATTAAGGACAAGACATTTCAAAAGCAAGTTTTGGAAAGGGAACGACTACAGAAGGATTATGTTGATTCATTCTATTGGCACAGTGAACTAGAAAGATAAGTTTTTATGATGTCTAAGTTATATGAAATTCAGAAATCTTTATAAAAGTTCTGCCATCTACTGGGGAAAGGTCTGCACATCCCCTGCAAAATTTTAAAGAAATATAATTGCTTGGTTTTCCCTTCCTGTTTCTGGTGGGAAAGCAAGCTACATTCTTTAATAGACAACTTCACAAATAGCAGCTCTTTAACTCGCTGTGTTTAATATCACAAGATTAAATAGATGACTTATCAGCTCTAAATACTGCTGCATCTTTAATACAACCTGTTCAATAGAAAAGGGGACATGATGCAGAAATTAAGCCCTAATTGAATCAAATTCTAACTAAAAAAATTTTTAAAAAGTCGTGATTCCAATAAATTGTTTTAGTAACCTCACTAGCATTCTTCAGAAGCACAGAAATTAATATAGGCAGCTTGCTGTTGCTGCACTCCTAGAAAAGGATTTGCAGCAATTTTAAGCTATACTAAGCATACAAAGGAACACATCCATTGCTATTATGAACATGAAAGAATTCTGTTAAGAGTCCTTCCCTCCAGAGACAATCTGACCTCAAGCACTGGACTTTTCCTTGGAAGTTTTGCTGGCTGCATAAAGAACACAGCTCCCTCATTCAACCACTTCAGTTTGGCCATAGGAGCCACACTGCAGCAGGACTCCTTGTAGATTAATAACTGCATACACATTAAATCATTTCTACAACTATAAATCCATTACAAAATGGTTGTGGAGAATATGTCAGGATTTCCAGTTTTCTACCCTCTCACCTACATGTGCACTTCTGAGTTAAGAGCTGGTTTCAAAAATTTTGAAGTATTGGTATGCTTGTTTTTAGCCAACTCCCTCTCTCAAAAAACTTTGTTTTTTTTCTCATCAGTAAAATTATGCTTTAATAATTTTGAACAAATCTGCTGAAGAAACATATTCCACATCCATACATAATTTAAATGATTTTTCAGTTTGAAATTTATACATAGAGGTTTAACATTGATATTATTTAACAAGTTCTATAAAAAAATTAACAGTAGTAAGCAAGCAGCACAAATCAGTAAGCTGTATTTTGCATCAAGTCTGAAGCAGTGACACTGAATCATTCATATAACATTTTACTGAAGTGATTATGAATTCTTATCACCATTTGCAATTTGAACATATACCTGCACAGGAATGCAACTAATTCTGATAGATCTAAGCAACTTTTGTTAGAAAAAAATAGATCTTAAAATGAAAATTAGAAAGAATTCTGATCACAATCAAAAACCAAAATAAACAACAAAATAAAAAAACAAACCCTAACAAAACAAAAATCCCCCCCCCCCCCCCCACCAAACAGAAGCCACCAAATACCACAAAACAAACAAAACCAGAACACCTAGAATAGTTGATGGGACTGATTTGTCACAATATGGGTGACATTGTTTTCAGCATTCTATTTCAAAAGTTAAATGAAGCATCCATCTCTATTAACACGTTTAGAGTAAGAAAAAAGCCAAAAACATCATACATGCCTTAGCCCTGTAAGAATGAGAGCCACCTTGAAAGTTGATGACACCGTAAGCATCAGTAGAGGTCTGCTCTGTATGTTTTTCCACTGACCATTCTTCTATTTCACGATTACAGTTTTCACCCAGCTTCACATCGGAGTATTTCATAGCAAGACTTGCAGTAAAACGAGCATGTTGTCTGACCAAGCGACCACAACAGCACCTGCACCCAACCATACAATTTAGAATACTTGAGTAAATACTATCAAGAAGACAGTATTTTTATATATATATATATATCAAGAAGATGAGAGGAACTTCTTTTATCTATAACAGATACATCAGATTTCAAAAGCAAAGAATCTAAATATTATATAAACCTCTTTTCCAGAGCAAGCTTTGTTGCCATAAATATTTATAGCAATAATTAATTATAATGTATAATTATTATGCAAAATACTGACGCTCACTGAGATGGCAAGTTGGAGGCCAGAAGAAAATGATTCTTTGAAGCCAAATATTTTATATAACAATTATAAATCTGTGATCTGTGCATTGCAGACAGTTCTTTATTCATTAGTTATATTTGTTTTGTATCTAACTTCTCACTGACTCATCATTTACAATGTTGATCAAAACTTTTTGGAACACAAAAGCACTTATTGAATGGAAACAAATATTCATAGATACTGTAATTATAAAGAACTTTTACCTGACAAGCTGCTGACAAATCTGACATCCTGGAAGGCATCTAGAAGAAATATTTAAAGATAGGATACATTAAAGATAAATTTCAGCTTCCATTTTCGGAGGGATGGGGGCAGGGGAAGGTCCACTCACACCACTTCATACGCTCACACAAAGATTACCATCAATATCTGAAGTCTAGGAATATTTCAGACTGGATTATCTGCAGCACTCCAACTAAAATGTCTTGCTAGACATCTAGAACTTTTACAGGACACCATTTTCTTAGACTCATTCTAAGCATACATTGTTGCCTCTGTTCTACAAGTTCATCCTTCTAATACGTATCCAAGTTGAACAGCCTGTGTGGGACACTTATTTGATAATTTCTGAGTTGCTCACATCTCTGTGCAAAGATACATTTCAACAAGCTTACACAGTAGTGTCTTTATATAAAAGACATGATAGAATTTCTACCATCCTCCATCTTAAACTTTTAAAATGTTTTCCTGCTAACAGCTTTCTTCACTTAAAATTAGCATAACAGATACATTTATACCAGTGTCTCCCATTACTTTTATAAGCAGCTGTTAAAAGCTTGGTTAAAAGCTTGTAAGCAAAAGTGTACAAATACAGCTGTTATACATTAGTCTTAAACTGTTTTCAGACTGCAAGCATAAACAATTTTTAGATTTTGCCCTCTACAGAAGTTACACTGCTATTAATCATCCTCATTTTTAAAACTGAGCTACAGCTTTGTATCTTCTCTAACAGTTACTAAACTATAATTAGCCATACTAAAAGGTACAGATCAACAAAAGATTCCAAATACTCCTGGCTACATTTGATTCAACTGCACATAATTGATCAAAAAATAGCAAGCAGTTCTTTGAAACTGAAGAACAAAATCTGATGGGAAAGCAGCAAGGTCTGTTGTATGTTACAAATGGGTTAAATTAAAAGGGCAAGTATTGAAGATCATTTGTTCCCTGAGAAATGCTCTGGAAATGTTAACAGCTTCCTAATTACTTTGTTTGCATTTGCAAATTTTCCATGTGCTACAAATTCTAAAAGCTTCTCAAATCACATGATTGCAAGGTGTGTGGTGAATTATTTACCATAATACAGCATTTACTTTGTTCTTTTTCTGCCTAAAAAAAATAAAGCTCTTAAAAGAAAAAAATAATACTCTGCCCTAACAGAACAGAAGAGAACAATTTTTTAATGGTAAGACTGAAATAGAAGTTTGCCGAAGTTTAGCGTAAAAGGCTTCTTACCTGCTCTCAAATATGTTTATATATATATTTAAAAAAAAAAAGCCTTAAAATACCAATTTTGTATCTGTTTTCAGTTTGACTATCTATCTGCAACACGGATGCGACACCTATGCATATTAAAATCATTGTAGGAACTCTTAAATTATACCTATACCATTTAGTGGAGGTAAACTCTATCAGTAGATATGTTAGAGGTATCACTAACTTTCACATCTCTAGTTTAGCATAAGGTAAAAGTAGCACATGAGATATGAAAATATTATTCATTGGTCTCAGCCTCCACTCTAGAAGCACGTTTCACCATTTTTCAGGCTCATTTTTTCCTTGCAAAACTTAAGGATGAAATATTACTAGATACCACATGAAATCCTCTGATAAGCTAACCGTTCTTATTTTAGCTATCTTCCCTGGAATTAAATATTTATTCAGCCTTAGTTTTGTAATTTTGAACCCCCAAGATGCTTGTTTTTCTTTATTCTCATGCAAATTCTTCACCCTTTTCCTGCACCATCAGGTTGACTTGTACACTTCACCCTACACTCACACTGCTGTTCTTTAAACTCCAAGAGAGGAGATGAGATTTTCCAACTTCAGAACTGCACTACCAAAATAAAAGAAAATGGCACCCCCACCCCCCAGCACAGACACATCATGGACATTACTGGGAGAGCTGGCAAGAAGCAGCAAAGAGAATGGGGGAACATCTATTACAGATTCCTGCAATGCTACAGTACTTCCAGAAAAAGAAAAGAAAGATATCCAAGCTACCCAAAAAGACTGGCAATGCTCAGTCACAGAAGAGGGAACTAAAGACAGTATTTTATAAAGTAGTTAGTTCAAAAATCTGTTATACACTCTTATTAAAACACAACAGCTCTCTTACAATACCAACTCTTTTTTTTTTTTTTTTAATTTTAAAGATCAGCAATGAGTTCTTGAATCCTTTCTCATTTACCTGTGGGGGTCTTTTGAACTTGGTATAATGTACACACACTCCCTCTTCGTGAAAGTATTTTCTATCCAGGATTTCTGGGACTGAAAAAATAAAAAGTTTAACAGCATTATAAAATGCAAATCATAAAAAAACATTTTTCATTGCAAAGTCATAAGCAAACAAGAATTAGAACATGAGGGGGGTTGTTTTCTTTAGATAAAGGCAAGTAGCATCTAAACTAAAGAAGTGAAATTGTCATTTAGTGTTTTGTTGTCTCTCCAAGACTAACAAAACCATATATGACCCGATAAAAGCATCTCACACTACCTAAAAGTTGAGATAACCATAATAATTATGTAGCTTATTTTATACACAAATCCCTTAAATCCAAACTAAAATCTTTTTCAACAATGACATTTAGATAGAAAAATTTTGCAATGTTGAAGATGTACCAAAAAGCCCCAAACAATTTCAAAATATGTTTTCATATCTTGTTACAAAAAAAAAAAAGTTATTTTAAAAAATTAACTGCACCAACAGTAACTTCATCTATTTTTACCTCTTTAATAAAGTAAAAATTTCATCTTGAAATTGCAGGTAAGTTCTCTAACAGCACTGGCAATCATTTATAGTAGCAATAAATAGGTCATAAACTTTGTTCTTCATGAAAGAACTTTTCATTTCAGTTAAAAAAAAAATCATTAATATCTCTAAACTGTGTTTTAAGCTTAGACTTGAAACATGTTCCAAATCATAAAATTAAGGGTGTTTACTTCAAATGCTTACCTATTCTAACAGCCGGACATAATTGCCTTTCAGTTCCTTTAAACACCCATGTAACATTATCTTAAATTATAATTTCAGGATTATATGCCAAACAATATGCATAATGCTCAATTCTATGTCATGCTGCAGCAATACATTAGGAAAGACTTCGGACATTAGTTTTTGTAATTAAAAGCAAGAGAAAGTCTTGGGATGCCAATTTGCACCTTATGCAATATTGCTTTAAATCCTTATAAAGATCACATTAAAACTTCTTCTTGCTAACAGCATGCTCAGTTCTACATTTACACTTTACCTATAGAAAGATTTGAGAATTTTTATACCTGTTCTATTTTAAAGTGAGGGCCAAAAAAAGATTGATGTAAAAAAAAGACTGTTCACAGGTATCTAAATAGAGGCCTCGGAAGGCTATGAAGAAATTAAGTGTGGAGTTTTTTTTCAGATTTATTGTAACAGAAGATTCAGCAAAGATGGATGGGTTTTGACTCACCACAATTTCAAGATCAGTTTAAGGTAATACAGAGAAATTATTAGAATGTAGCTTTAATACAGGCCCTTGGCAAACAGCTCCTCAGCTGCCCACTCTCTTTCAAACCACTTTCCCAGACTCAGCAGATCTTTCCCACATTATTCATCATCATCTGCTTCCAATATTTTGTTTTAGTGAACTTTGACTATGAGTCTGTCAAGACAGGAACAAACTGCTTCTCCAGTTTCTGTCTTCATATTAAGAGGGCCACCAGACTCTTCCAAGGAGGATGAAAAGTTGCAGGGTACAGGCAATTCCCAAGAGAGAAGAAAGGGTAGGAGGAAAGGTAGATGCACAATCCACAGCGGAGAATCACGGTGGGGAAAACGCACTAGAAACAACAGAACGAGCACTCACACCATATATTCTACATTTAAAGTAATTTAAAGACATTTAAATTCATATTTTAAACACCTGGAATAAATAGCCAAAGCCATTATTCAGTACTGTCTTACCTCCTTTCCCTACACATAGGAAAGAATGCTGTTGCAAAGGAGAAAGTAAGACCTAGCAAGGGAAAAGCAGGATATTAGACATTATATGCAAACACGGATTCTATCTATTACATGTATCGTGCTTTTCCCTCTTCTTTGGTTGTCTGGGGTTTTGTTTTATTTTATGCGTGTAGTTTTTGTTTGGTTTTGTTTGGGTTTTTTTTTTTGGTTGGTGGGTTTGGGTTTTCTTTCCTCCTTCTCCTTTGGACCAGAAGATTGAAATGACTGAATGACTAACTGTGAACAGGCTTGTGAAAGAGATTTCTTCTGCTGCTGTAGTCAAAATTAATCTCTAATCTCTAGCAACATTCCCCTCAGATCTTGAATTAAATAAATTTTAAAAAATAAAATTTAATTAAAAAGCACATCATTTTCACAAAAGATAGCATTTCCTAGGACACCTGTACCTAACATGAGCTGGGCTCACCACAGCTTTATCTCTTCTCTAACTTTATCAGAAGATTAGCACTGTTATAAAATAATGATGTATGTGCATATGTACATTCATACATGTGTATCATACTATGCATAAAAAATATATATATACACATAGTAGATAGTCCACATTTTTAGCTTCTTCCTCTCAGTATTTTTTAACACTATTAAGCCTTAGCCTTTGTACTACAAATCCCAGCGGATTCTGCTGCATTCGGGAAACTGCTGTCTGCTTAGCCAAGTGTCCCCACTGTTTATGTGGGTGTGTATTTTTGTACTTCAGTCCTTAAAATGGAGGTCTTGTATAGATCATAACTTCACCATTGCAGTAGTTTAAGCTTACATATGAACTCTGTAGATCCTCAAGAATATAAAAAGATAAAGAAGAGTAATTTAATACTTAAGTGTTTTAGCCAGCTGGCTAAAACCACACCTTGCAACAAGCTATCACAGGCATAATACACTAGATACTGAAATCTTAAGTATATAAACCACAAGTAATTGCATCAATTGCCCCACACGATATAGTTTTATTATTAAGTGGTGATCAAATCTGGGACAAGGAACCCTGGCTCACAATGTGCAACATCACTTTCTGTAAGAAATGGTTCTGAAAATTTTAAAACACACACAAATAAACCCAAGAAACAGGTGGTTAATTTTACCTTCAAGAATGCACAGTTTTAACCACTGAAATATTTCTCTATAATCTTCAGCAGTCAAAAGTATTTTCAGTAAAGCATCAAAGATATTTATGTGGAGGGGACTCTATGTTATTAAAACATATTTGAAAGTTTTTGTTTGGTAAAACCAGACTCTCTCCAGAAGTACTCCTTCACACTGATTAAGCTTTATCACAAGATATGTAATATAGAACTTGCTAATTACAGAGTCTTGTTTACAGTTGAGGAGAAAGAAAAATAAGAAAAAAAAGGCAAACTAAGAAGAGAACAGTGAGAGATGTTTCCCATAAATGAGCAAGGATCACATTAAAAATGTAGGAAGAACTGACACAGGGTATTTATTGCCTTCCCTGTAAATAAGAACTATTATTACATAATGTTCCTGTGATGACCAGAAAAAGGAAGATGACATGAGGACACAAGATAAATTACTTGCAGCAATTCCCTCTAAGGAATACTTCCTCAATAGCTAAAGATTAAGTTAAAATAGGAGATCATGTCAGTAGTCAAAAATCAGTATGCAATTTAGCAGATTGTTTTAGAAAAATTGTCTACTCTTATTAAAGCTTTTTAATCATCTCTATGACAAACACAACTACACCTCTTAAAGTCTTCTTCCAGTAATGTGGCAACTCCTGACAAATGAAGCAATCTGTTTTGCTACTGTGTTTTAGAAAGCATACATTGCCTGTAACCATCGTGTAAGGTGAGTCAGGAGCTCTCAATACAGTGAGCTCTGTAGTGCTGCTAATCAAGGAAAAGGAAAGCAAGTGAAGAAAAAAAGGAATTATGAACCCTCCCCAAAAAACACATGGTCAGGTTTTAGCAAAAAGCACAAGCAGCATCAACATATAATGAGCTACTTTTCAACTTTTTCTTCCAATTTGAATATTAGGGGGAAAACAAACAAACAAACAAACAAAACCTTAGCTTTCTGGATTCTCTCTCATGCATTTCACATCCCTCAAGCTAAACAAAATGTAAGACAAGAAAAACGTTCATACAATTAATATTACTCCAAAACTACCTTTGCTGTCTTTTTCCTACAGGTAAGTTACCTATTAAAATTTCACAGCTTTAAGACTTCTTAGCAGGATCTTTTCCATACAACATAAACCCCTTAACTTTTGCTTTTTGGAAGATGTACTACAGTAGCTACTAACTCCTAGTCCCAAACTGGCTAACAAGGCTTTTACTCAGTCTTTAAGCCATAGAGGGTTACACAAGATACGTAATTCTGTTTGTAATGATTTCTGATCAAAGTTCACTGTGTCTTTCAGTACTTCTGAAAGAACTTCAAGAAACAAAACCCACATAGATTTGATTCAATAATCTAGAAGAGATATACTCACCATGAGATCACGATTAAATGAAATACTTTAAACTATTTCCAATAAGTCCTTTCATAACAGTTTCACAAGTGCTGAAATAATTGCTATTATAAGTTAAACAAAATTTACACAAGTATTTGCTACAAATAAACTAAAAGTGCAAGAGAATTTGCCCAACTACAGCATTTCTGACTTCTGGAAGTATCTAAAAGCCAAAATAATCCTACAGTCCTTTATGACAGGTAGAATTTTAATCATACTCATTTTAATATTAGCTGGTTTTGATTCAGCAACAGCATTAACACTCCAGAGTACAAACAACAGAAATTTCTTAAGTGAACCTGCTCAAGAGGCAAGGAATTCCTGATGTTATCTTTACTGAAATTCATAATCTATATTTTTAGCAAGTCTCCTTGTAGAATGAAACTTTTAACACAGTTAACTATCATTTAAGGTTCTGTATATAACAGGTTACAGGTCTCAGGAAAACATTTCAAACCACCTATCACTCCCCTCTTCAACTCATGTAAGAGCCTCTTATTCAACATATTAAAATAATAAAATGACAAAATTCTAGCAGGGCAGCAATTGATGATCAATAGTAGAGCAAAGCCTTATCAAGCTATTGTGAAGTCTTCCAACCTTATCTAAGAAGTTCGGTCTGCATTATTTTCTGTACAGAAAGTAAGCCTTCCCATTTGGCAAGATCTCAAAATAACTTGCACGACTTTCCATAAAAACAAATATGGCAGGTATAAATACACTCTATAGCTATATATAAATAGAATACAGATGTATATAAATATAATGTATAGCTGACAACCATAAACTTATATTCCAGTTTATTCTTTCTACACATGTGTGATACTATATACTGTTGGGAGGCTCATAAGTTACAGAATATAATTAAAATTTAGCTTATCCCAAATATACAACTCCAGAACCTGCAACACCGTGTACCAACCCAAATATTCTGCTGACAATTTTCCTATAAATTTGACCTGATGAATCAGGAAACTGACCTGGATTTAAAAAATAATATTCAAAATTGTGCCATTTATGAAAGTTTGACAATAAATATTTCAATTACCAATTGCACAGACCTCAGTTTCAAATTTAGAAGGCATATCCCTTTCCACAGCATCTCATATTTCATCTTTCAAATCTTTGCTTATACCATACGGCCGTTCAATAAGTGCAATAGTTTCTGAAGGAGGTGGTCTCCCACTTTGATTTGTCCTTTATTTAAAAATAAACTATTCTTTCCCCGCTACCTCCATTTTGCATAAAAAGCTGAAGTTCCCACTTGGGCAAAAGAAAATACATGGAAAGTTTCAGAAGTCTGAAAACAAGAAGATATGGTAGAAACTGCAGCAGAAATACTCATGTTAGCATTTCTGTAAAGCAGACTGGCTAGGTGACATACAGCAAAGAAGATATATTCCAAAACACTTCTAGGAGACATTCTGTACTCTGAATGTCCTTTAGCTTGTCTGTTGAAGCAAATGGCCACTGACAAGTTACTGCTTCTTATGTAACTATCCATACCACACACACTCTTTTCATGATTTACAAGAGGATCTCTTAGATAAGAAACTCCTTCCATTAGCCAAACACGTGCTATACCATGGGACTGAACTGTGATCCCTACCCAGCCAACTAACCCCTAACTGAGCACTGCACTTCTGCAGCTATAGCTGAAAGGCAGAAATTCCAATCAAACCTTTATCTTATTGGTTTTATACTCAATACATGTAATAAAATCAAATAAAGACAAACAACCTGGATGTATATGATATCCAGGTAAGTGAGTGCATGTAAAGTAGTTTAGAATTCATAAAACTTCTTGTGGCTAGAGATGCCATAAGTAAAATGAATGCTAGCTCTCACTGCAAAGATTTCCAGCAGGGGCTTCAAACCCTTAAAGCAGTGAGAACCAGGCAAAGTATCTGTGATGTCAGAAGTACAGAGTGAAAAACAAGAGTAAAATCAACTGGCTTTGCACACTCAGTAAAAGACCCTTTCTTGGGGACTATTCCTGAACTTGTTCTTTGTACAAATTAACTGAATAATACTGAAAATATGCATCCCAGGATGAGCTGATTAACTAAGCCACCATGTATGAAGTGGAGAGTTACTTGAAAAACAGTTATGCCTACATTTCCCAAAGAAAATACCTAAAATCTTCTAATAAAAAGGCAAGCAGAGCACAACTCAATTCCTCAAGGAAACATATATCATTGGAGGAAAGTCTTCAGAACTTCAACTAACATCAGGTAAATAAGCAGATGGGAGGAAAAAAAGAAAAAGGTAGGCAGTTTGATGCCATATATGTGCTAACATTTGGTTTAAACACTTGGCTTCAGCAAAATCCAGACATTTAATTTACTTGCTTTCCCTGTAATGTAAAATTATATGCCACCATAATTACTGTTTGAGGGCTTTTTGTTTGTTGGGGGCTTTTTGTTGTTTGTTGTGTTGGTTTGGTGGTTTGTTTTTTTTTCTTTCTTTCTTTGTTGTTTGGGGTTTTTTTTTAAAGGAGGGGGAGCACTTAATGAGCTAGTATTCCACACTACATTTAAGACCCTCTGCTGAAGAATAACAGTGCTGTGTGTCCAGAGAATACACCACACACAGAAAGTCTTCAAAAATTGCTCCTAAATCAATAACTAGAATACCAGTCAAACTTACCTTTTTTTTTTAAGTAGCTTCTATAGAAAGTATGGATATGTGCAATACTAGAAAGACAAAAAGGCCAAAATATTATTTTGATGCCAAATTATATTTATACAGAGTGCTTTAATGTACCCTGGGAAATAGGTCACTCTAAACGACAAGGACTGTGCATCAATCTGAAACTGTTGTTTAATGCACTACAACTGAAAACGTTTTGCAATGTTATTTTACCTGCTTTCCACATCAGGACTGTTTCATTATTATTATGAAACAACTAGCATCTTCTTCTACAAGAAAAAGGTGTTGCACTTATTTTTTTCTCAAACCCATTGGGGCACCTCTTGTCACAGAACCTGATCAGCTCAGACAAAGACAGACCCATCACCCACAAAAGGTGTTTGCTATGTTGAAGATCCTGTTCTGAGCAGAATGGTTCAGCTGGCTTCACTTGACTCATAAGAAACCAAATAGCTCTAGTGTTATGGGTTGAAAGATTTCTCTAGTGAAAACAGTGCCTACAGTCCTGAAAAATACATTGCTCAACAGGAAAACAAAACAAAACAAATTTTATTTTATATAAGAACTGTTGAGGAAGCAGGGAAGGAAAAAGGCAAGTCAGAGAAAGTCTACTATTAGTTCTACACACTATATTCAGAAGCAGACCTCAAATGAGCCAGCAAGCAAAGATACCAATCTTCAGATCAATGGTCCCCTTACTGCCGAGAACAAACCTTCAACAATCCTATTCTTTACTAAACTGTTCAGGAGATTTGGTAGGAACAGTTTTCACAGCAATCCAGGTCTCTAACAGTGTAGCCATTGTTTCATCAAGTTCTTCTCTGACATAACACAAGTCACCACAGAACTCACCAAATCCACATGTAGTTTGAGATGCAAAGAATACTTGGGATTTGTCAAAAGGGATTTTTACAGCTTTCAAGCCTGAAAAAAAAAATATTCCAATGCAGTATTTGGAGAACTGCTGCTTCTGTGAGAATTTTTTTGCCGTACAATCACAAAGTATAAAATTGTTTTGGGATTTTTTTTGTGGATTCATTTATTTCACAAGACCATCATTTCATACAGACATTCTGCAGCCATTCTTTTTAGTCCTGATGCACCAGAATAAAATACACAGATAAAGTATTTTATGACAGTAATGATAATTTTTATTACATTCAAACTCAATCCACTTTACCCACATTATTGGGAAAGTTATATACTAACTTCAATATAGGTCTTCCAGTGGGAAATTCAGAACATTCCAGCTTTTTTTTTTTTTTTTAATCAAAGGTGTCATAAAGGTCATAAAATTGCTCCTCCTTTTAGAGAATCACAGAATTGCCATGGTTGGAAAAGACCTCTAAGATCACTATTAGGAGGAAAAAAACCCAAACGACCGCACAACAGAACAACAAAACCAACACATCCATGTCTCCTCTTCACCTCTGTCAACACCAACAATTTAGCTGCAGTTGTTCTCATCTTACTGTTGCTGCAGACTGTAAGCCCACACGCTCTCCTAAATAAGGCCAGCAGGAAGGCAGAGTCAACACACCTACTCACCAGTACAACAGGAATGATGCCAAGCCATTTTAAGTGGGTCAGATAACTCCTGTGGGGATCAAGGATACTCTCCCTGTCCCTTTCCATGGGGACCAGTGGGACATGCTGTGCATGGCTGCTAAAAACTCTGCACTTTCTGGCTCACCAGATACACTCCACACAAAAGTTTGGTTCATACCCCACATTTCTGGGAAGTGTTGGACTTACCCTGCATGCAGCACACAAGGTGTATGAACAGACAATCCTATAACGTCTGGGTTTATTATTGGATGGAATGAGGCTTGGGGCACACTTTCAGAGGTAAAACAATTCAAATAGCCTGGATCTGTTGGCTGTTCTCTCCATCACACAGGGAATACAAATCACAGATGCAAGAAAGGAGTTAGTTGTGACCACCTCTGGAAATACAGCAGTACGAAAGGGCTCCTGTGACCAGCTAAATAATTAATCCTACCTTCAATTTGCTTCTGATTCTTCACAGACAAAAAAAACTCAGCTCTGGCAGCCGCTATTCATAGAGAGCGTACAAGCTGCAAGTTCATTTCACATAGTACAAAGGATGCATTTCAGCTTTGAGCTGCAGATTTGAAGATGGTCCTCCCATTCTGTTTCATGAAGTGCATGAATATCTGATTAATGCGCTAGGTGCTGAAGCACATTACAACTGCAAAAGCAAGCTGGAAGGGTAGATGCTGTTGGTATTGCTCTACCACTTTCTTAGCCTGTTCCATTTACAGATCTGACTTATTTTTCATGTTGTACAAAGAAAGGTACTTCTCTATCATCACAGTGAAGACTTTGGTGCCTGCTGACTTAAGTAGGCTATTATTAACTCACCAGAGCAATGGAAACTTGTTATCACTAAGGGATTTTTAACATAGCTAGCCTCAGACAACCCTCTGAATATCCTTTAAAAAAACCAAACCAAAACGAACAACACCAGGAAGCTTTATGCGTATATTTAAATTACTACAGGTCAATAATATTTCTCTGCATAGCATGGGTGAGAGGGAAGAGCAAAAGATCATACTAGTGGGCATGTGAAATAGGTGACAGCACCACTGTTGAGGATGATGAAATTTCACTTCACTTCTCTTTAGACACAGTATCTGTGAAAACCAGGTTATTTTTATAATCAAAACTACTAATGTTAGGAAATAGGCTCGTTAGCAACCACAAAAACAAAGAACAACCCAAAACAGATTTGGAACTTTGCTCAGTTTAATAGCAAATACCACCACCAAAAAACAAATTTAAAAATCACTATGCATAAGTTATGCAAGTCATCTCAGAGCACAAAATTAATACTGGGCTGGTTCCAGGAAAGTACTAAAATATCAGCATTGGACCTGATGACTGAAGTTACTCATACAACCCCTGAATTGCCTTCACTTCCCTGGGAAGGGGAGTATGTGCGTTACTCACAGTCGGGATCGTGAAGGCGTGATGGTACACTGTCTTAACTCCTACTGCCCATGTTCTCCCTGGCTGTAGATGCGTGCACACCAGCGTGCCAGTACTTGCTACCTACCATAGGGGAAGCAAACACTTCGGTCAGATCTCTACAGTGACCAGAGTTCTTAGAGAGATTTCAGAATGATGGAGAAAGTAGGATGAGCTGGGAGAAATGTCAAAACAATGCAGTGTAGGTGAACTCCACTATAGCAAGGTAAAGATACAGGGACTTAAGCATTTTTAAATTTAGCTCACTAACGAAGAGCACTGGATTTGGTTCCACTTTCACTGCCTACCGAGAGAGAGAAGTGGCTCTCCTAACAGAGCTGGCGAGGTATGCGTTTGCTCAAGAGTGCACGCTGACTACAGCCCTTGTCTCAGGCCATAAGTAGCCTGACAGCATTCTAGAGACATCCATGTACCTAAACTCTTATCAGAAGATAAAGTTCCCCACTAAAACTTTTTAAGTAGTTTCTGTTTACTCTAGAAAAGTGCAAAGAAGAAACTTAACTGGGTTTATTTAGGCAAATGTGAAAGCAGCTAATTACTGGCTGAAACATACAATGCTTATTTAAGCACTTAAAAAAATTTCCACCCTCTGTATTTGAGGGGAACAAACAGTTGTTTGAGCAACTGTATTATATTTTGTTGATTTCTCATGTAAAAATTGAGCTTTCCATCACAACATCATACTCACTGCCCATGATACTTTTTTAGAATGGTTTTCGCTTTAGTGTGTGATCATTTCATTATTAGCAGATTTTGAGTCTCAGCTGCACTCTTACATCCCTCTACATTAATGTTTCTTTTTAATATTTTAGCTAGAGCTGTAAAACCTACACAATGACAGAGCTTGTAGTTATTCATTTTATCTCCAAGTTAATCCCCAGACTGCTAAAATGTACCATTTTACTACACCATTTACCAAAAGCACTACAAAGCTTCCAATCGCACCACCCTTCACATGCACACCACATTGCTGATTAAGATACAAGCAAAGCCATCCTAATGCCCAAATACTGATATAAATCTAGGTCTGGCCAGCTATGATGCAGAGGGAAACAGACGA
This sequence comes from Chloroceryle aenea, assembly GCA_013399075.1. NCBI lineage: Eukaryota > Metazoa > Chordata > Aves > Coraciiformes > Cerylidae > Chloroceryle > Chloroceryle aenea. The sequence continues at coordinate 142,412 of VWZY01004303.1, forward strand.
AATGTCTCCTGGCATTTCTCTGATACTGGTCTCAAATNCAAACAAACAAACCAAAAACAAACAAACAAACCAAAACAAACAAACAAACCAAAACAAACAAACAAACCAAAACAAACAACAAAACACCACAACCCATCTTCAATGTCAGAATGAACTAATTTAGATGCAAACTGAACAAAAAGCTAAGGCACAGGAAAGGACCTGTCCACGATCAGGGAACAAGGGAAGCAGGACATGCCCTTTGGTAGCAGCAAGATACTGGGTTAGCAAAGCGGCTGAGCTGATCTNCCCTGCATGCAGCACACAAGGTGTATGAACAGACAATCCTATAACGTCTGGGTTTATTATTGGATGGAATGAGGCTTGGGGCACACTTTCAGAGGTAAAACAATTCAAATAGCCTGGATCTGTTGGCTGTTCTCTCCATCACACAGGGAATACAAATCACAGATGCAAGAAAGGAGTTAGTTGTGACCACCTCTGGAAATACAGCAGTACGAAAGGGCTCCTGTGACCAGCTAAATAATTAATCCTACCTTCAATTTGCTTCTGATTCTTCACAGACAAAAAAAACTCAGCTCTGGCAGCCGCTATTCATAGAGAGCGTACAAGCTGCAAGTTCATTTCACATAGTACAAAGGATGCATTTCAGCTTTGAGCTGCAGATTTGAAGATGGTCCTCCCATTCTGTTTCATGAAGTGCATGAATATCTGATTAATGCGCTAGGTGCTGAAGCACATTACAACTGCAAAAGCAAGCTGGAAGGGTAGATGCTGTTGGTATTGCTCTACCACTTTCTTAGCCTGTTCCATTTACAGATCTGACTTATTTTTCATGTTGTACAAAGAAAGGTACTTCTCTATCATCACAGTGAAGACTTTGGTGCCTGCTGACTTAAGTAGGCTATTATTAACTCACCAGAGCAATGGAAACTTGTTATCACTAAGGGATTTTTAACATAGCTAGCCTCAGACAACCCTCTGAATATCCTTTAAAAAAACCAAACCAAAACGAACAACACCAGGAAGCTTTATGCGTATATTTAAATTACTACAGGTCAATAATATTTCTCTGCATAGCATGGGTGAGAGGGAAGAGCAAAAGATCATACTAGTGGGCATGTGAAATAGGTGACAGCACCACTGTTGAGGATGATGAAATTTCACTTCACTTCTCTTTAGACACAGTATCTGTGAAAACCAGGTTATTTTTATAATCAAAACTACTAATGTTAGGAAATAGGCTCGTTAGCAACCACAAAAACAAAGAACAACCCAAAACAGATTTGGAACTTTGCTCAGTTTAATAGCAAATACCACCACCAAAAAACAAATTTAAAAATCACTATGCATAAGTTATGCAAGTCATCTCAGAGCACAAAATTAATACTGGGCTGGTTCCAGGAAAGTACTAAAATATCAGCATTGGACCTGATGACTGAAGTTACTCATACAACCCCTGAATTGCCTTCACTTCCCTGGGAAGGGGAGTATGTGCGTTACTCACAGTCGGGATCGTGAAGGCGTGATGGTACACTGTCTTAACTCCTACTGCCCATGTTCTCCCTGGCTGTAGATGCGTGCACACCAGCGTGCCAGTACTTGCTACCTACCATAGGGGAAGCAAACACTTCGGTCAGATCTCTACAGTGACCAGAGTTCTTAGAGAGATTTCAGAATGATGGAGAAAGTAGGATGAGCTGGGAGAAATGTCAAAACAATGCAGTGTAGGTGAACTCCACTATAGCAAGGTAAAGATACAGGGACTTAAGCATTTTTAAATTTAGCTCACTAACGAAGAGCACTGGATTTGGTTCCACTTTCACTGCCTACCGAGAGAGAGAAGTGGCTCTCCTAACAGAGCTGGCGAGGTATGCGTTTGCTCAAGAGTGCACGCTGACTACAGCCCTTGTCTCAGGCCATAAGTAGCCTGACAGCATTCTAGAGACATCCATGTACCTAAACTCTTATCAGAAGATAAAGTTCCCCACTAAAACTTTTTAAGTAGTTTCTGTTTACTCTAGAAAAGTGCAAAGAAGAAACTTAACTGGGTTTATTTAGGCAAATGTGAAAGCAGCTAATTACTGGCTGAAACATACAATGCTTATTTAAGCACTTAAAAAAATTTCCACCCTCTGTATTTGAGGGGAACAAACAGTTGTTTGAGCAACTGTATTATATTTTGTTGATTTCTCATGTAAAAATTGAGCTTTCCATCACAACATCATACTCACTGCCCATGATACTTTTTTAGAATGGTTTTCGCTTTAGTGTGTGATCATTTCATTATTAGCAGATTTTGAGTCTCAGCTGCACTCTTACATCCCTCTACATTAATGTTTCTTTTTAATATTTTAGCTAGAGCTGTAAAACCTACACAATGACAGAGCTTGTAGTTATTCATTTTATCTCCAAGTTAATCCCCAGACTGCTAAAATGTACCATTTTACTACACCATTTACCAAAAGCACTACAAAGCTTCCAATCGCACCACCCTTCACATGCACACCACATTGCTGATTAAGATACAAGCAAAGCCATCCTAATGCCCAAATACTGATATAAATCTAGGTCTGGCCAGCTATGATGCAGAGGGAAACAGACGAAATGTCTCCTGGCATTTCTCTGATACTGGTCTCAAATTAAAAGCACAAAGATCTTATCATATGGATTTAAAATACTCTGATTCATCGAGCTGGACAATATAAACTAAAAGGCAGAATAATCTGTAAGGACAAAAGCTCACTTTTGGTCTAGCAGGGAAAATATATTTGATAAAAAGATCAACTCAAGAATAAAAAAAAAAACCAGAACTATTTTAAATGACTGCTCACTAACTACAGTATAATGAAATAATGCAGGTAGTTCCTTAGAATGTACAATTACTATCTCAATCTTATCTCTTAAATTTTGTTTATTGCACAGTGATATAAGTATCTTCTAAAGCAGATCACAGAAACCAGTTTTTCTGCTCTCCCACCAAATGCTGATGCAGAATCGCAGGTTTCTCACAGAACTGAACTATTTGCAACACATCTATGTTCAATACCACAAGTCTAAATAATTGCTCAGAAATTAAATACATGATTTTTAGAAATAAAGAAACCTTCCTCTCTTTTTTTTATATTAGGGTAGGGAAGAGCAACAAATTATAGTGAGAGATCACAACACCACTTGCACTTTGTAAATGGTTTTTGTTTATTATAATTTCTTCCAGCAAAACTCACCAATGCTGAGTGGTATGTGGCTCTAAAGCCTGCCTAAGCTGTACTGGACTTGTACCAGGTGGGGAAAGGAAAGAAGACTGACTATCATTCTAGAGAAAGAAAAGACAACAGTAAGGAGGTGGAGGTCCTGGCAACACTGGAGCCAAGATATGTAGAAGCAATATTTGCTTTAACAGATACAATTCTTCAAATTATACAGTGGGGATGCAGTCAGAGAAGACTGCTGACCAAGTTACTAATCTGCCCTCCCACTACATTCCCTGCCACCAGCAGTTGTGCACTACACTTTGGCGAGTAGATTGAGCTCCCTAAACCAGCACATTAGTTCCAGGAAAAGAGAGAGNCCCAAGCACACTTCCTCTGGGCATCCTAGAAAAAACCTGTCACACTCAAAAGTATTCTTTTTAAGCACCTGTATCCTGATGTTAAAAAAGGAAAGGAAGATAAGACGGTATTTCTCTATTTCTCAGAGCTGACAATGAAACAAGAACATACTGCCTCAGGTCACATTTTAGGTGAGAAGATACCCTGTTTTTGAGAATAGCATCTATTCTCATCTGGCACTGAAGATTCTTTACTAATTCATGGTATAATTAAAACCCAGCTAACTCCTAATACATTAATTACAAAGGGTTTTTCTTGTCCTACATGCAAAATCTGTACACTTGTCCAGAAAACCCTGAAAAATCCAGTAATGGCACCCAAGAGGATAGGCAAAGAGACTAACCTTATCTTAGCAGTGCTAATTTTTCTACATCCTCTGTGCAGAGATAAAAGAGCCGCTCTGAGTCCCCCTCAGTCTCCTCTGCGGCTTGCCTAGGGACTCGCTGCCTAATTAGCTTTTGTGAACAATCCTCCCCCTCTCTGCAAAGTCTACCTGCATTCTGCAGATTGTCTACATGCATATGACAAAACAAAACAAAACATCAAAAAAAAAA
>VWZY01004303.1:155328-206095 GCA_013399075.1 Chloroceryle aenea
CGGCTTTTACAGCTGCCCCTGGGCGCCGGAGCAGCGCAGGCTGCGGGGCTGACGGGGCGGGCAGGGACCGGCGGCTGGGGCTCCGCTCGTCGGTCGGCGAAACGTGCCCTCAGCCCGGTGGCTGGAGCACCGCGCTGGGAAATTACGGGGAACTGCGGCTTCCAGAAGTAACCCGGCCTTATCGATCATTGAAACTGCGTAATAGGGAACCAGTCGCTAAGACTGGTGCGAACTTTTCTTCCAGTCACGCTTATGTGTGGAAGTGCCACCGTCGGCACTGTGTCGAGCACGGTTTGTAGCGCGGGCTGACCAAAACTGGAGGAAAGTTCATTTTGCAGAGAAAAAGGAGGATGCATTCCTTCCACTTCAGTCAACTCTTGTTTCTAGTCTAGTTGAGGAACAGCACAGGGCAGGAACTTTTGTCAGACTTTTGACGCAGTATGCAGTCAGCAAACTTTTGAGAATCATAATGAATAAAAAAACCGCCTACAGTATTTTCCACTTCGTTTCATTATATACTTTTTTGCAACAAACTATGTACTAGAACAAACAGCATCTGTAAGGGAAGAAAAAGATTAATTATCTTTGTAAGAGAATAAAAAGATTTTTTAACTTTGGATCAAACTTAGTAAAAAAGTAACTAAAATGTATGTGGAGTATTGTGACACTAATTTTTATTTACGACCTGCAGTTAAGATAGTTCCGCGTTTCCTTTGCAATTAAAACATAGTTCAAAAGGGAGTTGTATCTGTGTCAAAGATCCTGGCACCGTTTCTAAGATACCATAGCCGTACAAGAGCGGTAATTTTGTATATGCTCAGTCAGAACATTCCAGTTCATCGTAAAACTTGGACTTCCTTGTCAGGCCTTATCGTTTGTCTACGTTGTTGAGACATGGTGTTAAAGCAGGTATCATCCTTCTCCCCTTGCTACAAAAGAAAACCAACATTAACAGCATAGCGTTGGGCTAAGCTGACAGACTGTGTGTGCTCACATCTGAAACATCGGTTTGTGCCTCACAGGGATGCGTCCTAGAACAATGCACATATGGCCCAACATCCTGAGTATGACAGAAACGGTTTTTTAGGAGCTCGATGCTCAATACGCTACAAAATTTACTAGACTCCCCCTCCAATGTTTAGAATGGGATGATCAAAAAACAAATCAAGCATAAAAAAAAAAAAAAAAAAAAAAAAAAAAAAAAAAAAAAAACATAAAAACGCCAAAAAAACCCCACACCAAAAAAGCAAAGCAGAATTGGCAATTGCTATTTTAAACTGAACTGTAGATAAGAAGAAACTAAAAGCCCTCGCATTAACAGCCATTTAGCATTGCAAGTCTGGTAGTAAACTCTGGTAGCAACCCATTTGTTGCAAACAATAGGTGCAAATTTGAGAAGAGACAAGAAAACTGCGGGCATTCAGCTTCCCTTTAGAGTGAAGGGAGTTCCTCAGCTGCGAGGGAGCTCCTAATGCTTGTTTTCAGTTAACTTCAGAAGAATTTGTGCTATTTTACATAGATAGGAAAATTAGGCGTTTCCAAGGAAAACTTAGATTAGTTCTCACAACTAACAAGCTAAATTCAATCTCTTATTGCTGAAGAAATCCCAAGCCTGCTGCTCCCAATCTCTACTTGTTCCTTCCCGGATGCCCATGTGCTAGTGCTAGTTCTTGGCTTACAGATCAGGAACAGAAGGAGCAGTGGAAGCCCAGGAAAATATTCTGGAGATGGTTCAACAACTTTCCAAAGGAAAGCAGAGAAAATGGGGTATTTCTGAATTATTTGGCTAACACTATAAACCATTTCTGATAATGACCACATTTCTGCTTCCTTCCTTCCTCCTTTTCCTTTTCCAATTAATTGCTCTAAACTTCCTCACATACCATGCAAAGTTAATGAGCAAGTTCTTCTATCACTAGTTCCATTGTCTCATCTCACAGCAATATCTGGCCTATACGGACTTGATTCTCATTATTATCTTGTTAACCTCTAATATTTTAAATCTAAGAGCTGGAAGGAGCAAGGAAGAAGTAGCTGAAGGCCAGCCTGGGCATGAGACTTCTCTGGTACAAGCTATTGTTTTAGGAGAACGTACTTGAGGTGAGGAATTTTCCATGCCCTTTTTCCTGTTGATTCTGCAAAACTGTGAAGAGATTGACATCAAATTGAGAGTTATACTGTTTGTGATAAGCTTAGATGGAGAGACAGCGCATTGTTTCACTGGAACAGCTTGTGAAGAAAATGAAGGGAAAATGAGTCATCAACATCCTCTCTCTACCTCACTTTGTTTGGGGGAGCGTCAGCCTTCAGAGTGGGGGGGCAGGGGGAAGCAGGACACAGCACCACAGTGAAATACATCCCCCTGACCTGAGAGTGATAGCACATCGCAGAAGGAAGTCACCTTTTATTACGTTGATCAGTCATACAGAACATGATGTGATTTGACCCTAAGCTAGCAGCATTAGACATCCAATAAAAGAGAGAATTGTTGTACATCCAGATGTTAAGTCTGATTTTTTCATCATGATACCTCAAGCTTAGGGAGCTAAGCAGTGGGATAAGTACTTGTTGCTTGTCACCCTAAGTGTTACTTTCCAACCACACTAATAGTCAACTCAAAATTCCTCTGATATCTCCTCCCAAATCAACAACTGTCTGCTGTGCATTAGGAGGAAAGAATGAAGCATTATTTTATACCTTATTGCATTGAAGGACCTTTAACCTGAAGCAAGCTTCTGTTATATACAGTGGAATATAACTGGTTTGAACAAAACTTCTTTTGCTATGTGGTTTCTGTATCTCATTTCTGTATCTCAAACCAAACTATCAGTCTGTCACTGGCACTTTATATTTTTATTTGTTACGTCATCATCACCAGAAGTAGTAAAACTTATGATGTCAACCTTAATACATTTTACATCGCATTAAACCAGCTGTAACTTGATCTCACTGCAGTAAGTGCTAAAGGATTATAAGCAACCTCTATAAGGAAGCCCTTATCTTAGTATTGCAATATCCAGTAGCCAGGATGAGGCTGAGTGCTCATCCTTCTATAGATGAAATAGTGACTCATACACAGAAAGAAAAAATTCAACATTCCTCTTTATGAGAAATTAAATGAGTAACTCATAAGAAAAAGTAACGTGGTTTTGACTTAGTTTGTTTAACACTCCACAAAAGTTTCACCAGAGATACACTCTTATTCTGCAGCTGCTCTTTTAAAGTTGTTCAAAATATATACCGGAGTTCATGTAGTTAAATCAGATGCAAATGCCAACTGATAAGGAGATCTAGTTAATATCCTACTCAAGGTCAAGCAGATTCTGTGTAGAGACCATTTTTGTCCCTTACCAAAGTCACCTGTGACAGTAAAGAGGTATTATTGACTCACTTTTTTTGGTATTTTAACACCAGCGAATTCTCCCAAACACAGGCCTCCCCCATTTAAATTTTTTTTGGTTTTTTTTCCCGATCTCTCTGGGTAAATCGGCCATCTAGCTATAGCTAAAGTGACAAATCATCAGATTACATTCTGACTGCTACTCCTGAACACCGAAGACACACTAAAGGCAGAAAAGCATACAATGGCACAGGTTAATGGGATCTGTTAATCTCCTCCAGTACCTGTGAAGGTTTTTTTCTCATGCTGCAGTTGCCGAGTTTTTGTGAAAATATTTTGCCCGATACCTCTCGGATAATACCACCAAATAATATCACAAAGACACGACTTTTCAGCGCTTCATGCTATTTCACTGCACTTAGGTGTTAACATAGGGCCTGAGCATTATACAGTCAGACATTTACTTTGCAACACAGATGCAGAGAAGGCTGCATGAGGCTTCTCAGTGTTCCCGTTTTTCTGGGACTGGCAAATCACCACCAACACTAGGAAAAGATTGCACAGAGCAGCTTTCTGATGGCAGTGGACAGGGCCTGATGACCTAACGCACCAAGCTCAGTGCAAAACCAGTAACTCAAGTTCAGCTTTGCAGTATGGTTTGTCAAATCCAAATTAGGCAAATGAGAGAGTGGGTTTTCCAGTTTTAAAATCTGCATTGAAGGTATTTCATATTAATGGAAGGAATATTCAAGTTAATAAGCCAGTTGAGCACACACAGTAATTCTGAATGGGTGATTTTTCCTTTAACATGCTCCGTAAATGTACAAAAAAAATATAACCTTACCCAACCCATCCTCTATAATGCATGCATAGCATACATTTGGGAATACAATGCATTAGTTATTGCTCAGAAAAATGTGTCTGATAACTTAACCAACACAGGCCAAAGTCTTGCACAAAACTGCCAGGGGTGTGCCTCCATGTCTCCATTCACATTTGTAAAACCAGTAGCTGCCAGGAACAGTATGGGGACATGTACACCATAATGCTGACCCTTTGCAAGATTTTATCAGTGCCTGCCTTTAAAAAATAACTAAAATTACTTTACGTCAGGTTCGTTCCTTCTGAACTTTCTCCTCCCATAAAAAAAAAAGCTCCCTTTTTAAAGCTTCCCTGTGAAAATTGCTTCTTTTGTAATCTTTGTGCTCACAAAAGCTTGAGTTTTTGCTTCTTAGCAGCTGAGCTAGTGCATGGTGGACAGGCCTTTGTGTAAAGGTATCCTTTGTGTAAAGAAGCTCCACGTGCAAGAAGCAGAGGTGCAGCATCTCCTTCCTTGTCAGTGCTGCCCTAACTAGCCAGGCAAAGCGGTGGCAGCCAGAGGTGCAGCTCTTTGGCCTGTCCGGGCAGCAGCGGCAGCAGGCGGCCACAGCAGCCAGCATGGCAGGCTAAACAAACTGCTTTACAAGAACAGGGCAGCAGGACAAAACTACTGCTTACTGAATTTTAGAAATCAGAGACAGCTTTGCTGGCACCCTTACAGAGCCCTGTTTCTTGAGTTTTGTTTTTTTTTATTAATTCCAGGGACAGGTACCTCATAATCCAAAGGTAGAATTTTCAGTGCGCGTATATTGGACTGGTCTTAATTTCCAACTTTGAGCTCTTGCTACCTTTTACAAAACTGTCGCTTTGTCCTGCAGAAGATCACTGTTCCATTTCTTAGAGAAGGTACCCAAGGGCATGCTTTTGCTCTTTTTTTCCATTGTTACTATAATGGAACTTTAAAATTTATTTTTGAAATCAGCTACCAGAGAAATACCTACCAGAGAAACACCAGTTTGCTATTTTTCTGCAGTTACTTGCTTTAAAGCTATGGGAATAGATCCATTTCCCAGAGTAGTCTCTGTTACCTTTTGAAAGAAACATTTAAAAGGGCTTCTCCTGTAGCTTTGGTAGGGACACATCACAATGAAGTCTGAAATAAAAGTAACTGAGTTGTTACTCAACTTTTAAATGTAACGATACCTGTTGTATTCCCAAGCATATACAATGCAAAGTTAATATATTCTGGTAGCCTTCTCCAAAACATGGGGAGAGTGCATTGCAGCCTCTGATAAAAGTGTTTAAAAAAATGCCTTTTTTTTTGTTGTTGTTTGTTTTGTTTGTTTGTTTTTCAGGTCTAAGCTAGGCTGGTGCACCAACATTAAAGCAACACCAGAAAGTCAGTGGGACTTATAACACAGATAAGGTTGCACAGAAGAGAAGCTATTGTTTTAAATTACTGGTACTGGTGGATTGAGCTGGCGAGTTTGATGTGACTGCTACATGTGTTTTAAGAGAGTCCAGAAGATCAAACCACCTCCTAAACACGGGTCTCCATACTGGAACAGAGGCACATAGTATTGTCCAAGACAAAGTAGTGTGCAAAGCCACTTCAAAAGATGCTGGTATGCCTCAGATAGAAAAGAGAAGGAAAGAAAGGAGGCAAGTATGTGCACCAAGCAAGGAGGGAACAGAAAACCAGACAGCAGCACACTTGTGAGCACACTCCTAAGAAAAAGCTGAAAGGGAACTCTTTGAAACAGTTTCTTGGTTAAAAGGTCTTTGAGCTGCAAGCAACAAAGCTATTCTCAGCTATTTGATGCCCTCAGTGTTCAGGGAAACAGGATCTTGCACATTCTTTATAAATAAGAGGGATTCCAGAGATACCTGAGCCTCCATCATCAGCCTCTCTCAAGAACACAAAACTTTGAACTTTGATCACTCACTTCTGACAAAAGGGGTAACAGTCTGTGAGTCTTTACTCAAAAATTAGAAAGATATTTCACACAATAAAATGTGCTATATAGGCTACTTCAGTCTAAAGCTGCATTAGCACTGTTTTAAAAAGATTACAAATCCAAAGACAACTTTTAAATATATTTAAATCTAAGGGTTTAGCAGAAATAAATTATTCAAAGTGAAAATCCAACCCACATCACAGTGACAAAATTTGAGGTTTTCTATGAAGGAAAAAAATAAAAATACTGCAGAATATTCAGGCTGGAGAACAAGCACAAAAATGCCTTAATAACAAGAGCAGAAGAATTGGAATGCTCTTTAATAGATTACCTAGTCCATCCCTAGCTCAGAACAGACTGCCAAATCTGTGTCTACTTGTATTTTGAGTATCTCCAAGGATGGAGACTCCACACCTCTCTGGGCCACCTGCTCCAGTGATTGACCACAATCACAGTGAAAAGGTTTCTCTCTCATCGAAGTAGAATTGCATGGTAAAGATTGGACCAATCTAAAGAGACAACCTTTTCTTAAGTAATAATGGTACCCTCCTCCTTAGAGAAAAAGGCCTCTCCTCTGCTTGCAGTTTTGAAGCCTGCGAGATTTGCAATTTTACTGAAGTATCAGATGTACCAGCCTTAACCCCACAATGCATGGGCAACAGGCAGCAAAACCGAGCTTGCTGATTGCAGCTGTCTCTGCTCTTAATTTTACTTTTCGAAGTATGTAGATTGAAAGAACCATTTGGAATTTTTTCTCCCAGTTAAGTACCCAAATATGGTGACTCAATGCTACTGGAACCTCCAGTTATAAGCCAAAATTTTTGTTTTCCCCTGCCAACATTTCCAACCCAGCCTGGGTTTCAGGACTGAAGCTTGGCTTTTTCTTGCCCTTCATGTCTAAGGCTAAGTACATTCAGCTGAAAAATGCTTCTACAGCACTATTTCGTAGGCTGGATGCAAGTAAGCTTGTTACCACAAGGTAAATAGCACACAGGCATTTATAAATAGTCAGAACCTTGATACATTAGGTAGGATGGATAAAAACTTCAACTACATATTTATGGGGGTGTATCATGAATTTTTAATTTATTTGGTATTATGAAGTGTTAACTGTTTTGCCATGAACCTTTACAGTAAGAAAAAGACAAGCCAGAACAAAGCAATTACTCAACTATATGTTTTTTTCCAAGTAACATTTATTAATAACATTCTTAAAGTGATAACTTAAGAAACATAAAGAAGGAAAGGGGTTGTTGTCAGTAAACAGACAATGAAAAGGTAGCAACATTTTTATATTAAAGTATGACTGAAAAGGCTTTTAACATAGTGTTTAGCCCAACAAAATTTAATATTAAAAACATTTAAAATTGCTAGGTGTTGCAATGAGTTCTATTGAACTTAGAAAAACCTCATTTCAGTAGTCAATACTAACCTATTATTCATATAAAATTCTCCATTCTTAATTTTTGTAAACAAAGCACCTAAGCATTTGAAAAAAAAAAAAAAGTTAGTTCACATCCCATTAAACTGCAGCACATGTGTGTGAAACCTCAGGCATGATCAGGCATGGAGCATAATTAGGCACGGAACAAGACAGTTTCCACAGCGAGTTGCTGAATACACTTTTGTTGCCAAAGTTCTTCTTTATTTATACCAATTCTATTATCATTTATACCTGAAAATGTAATAAATCCCCCATAGCGAAGATTTCAAAGAGAAAAAGGAGTCACATTACATAGATCTCTGAAGCTTCTGAGGGCTTTCAGTAGTGCATGACTTTGAATGAGTTGACTTCTTGATCTCTTTCAGAATTTCAGAAACTTTTTCATAACCATTAAACTTTGGCAGATACTGGGCATATCAAAGAGCATGACAACGCATCCGAAGACAAGTTTTCAGTTTTATTGGAACACTGAGGTATGCTGTAATTTATTAAAGTGCCAGACAAATAAAAATTGAAGATGATACACAAGATCATTGTATTCTGAGTCTGTTCAAGCTTAAGTCAAGAAAATCAAGAGAAGCAACCACTAACTTACAAAAACTGTTTGTAACTTCTGTTTTCTTAGGGAAGTTGCACACAAGGTGGTTACCTTACCCCTATCAACTGGTACCGCAGTTAGTCTGGGTGAATGGCAACAACTGATACTCAGGCTGTAAGTTTGTCTGCCCCTGACTCTTATGAACAGAAGTTTAAGCTTGATTTAAATTTCATAAAGCAGAAAATTTACAGTAAGCCTCTGTTAACTGCAAGTATGGATTTACAATTGCCTTAATTAGCATAATTCCAAAGTAAATCTAGCTAGATTTAATCTGGCTAAATTTTCCTGAGCCGATATGCTCCAAACTAACTATAAATGTCTAGAGGTGACCTTCAGAGGAACACTGTGGCACTTAATGTGAGGCACTGCAGGAAAGCCTGCATTGCCATTGCCCAGCATGTGCTTATTCAGTTGTTTTCTCCAGCATTCTCAAACTTTTATTGACTATAGAAATGACATTCATTTAAAGAATAGGAAAAATGTTTTAACGACTACCTGACATTAGCACTAAGTGAACTCAGTGGTTTCCTGTTGCCTTCTCCAATTTTCTTTGGTGTAAAGTGTTAGCATTATAGCTATACAATTTTTCTATGCCTAATCCCCCTCAATTTGCAGTTTCCTGAAAAAAGAAAAAGTGTCAAACAAACTCAAGCTCTTCTAAATGCAAACTAATGATTTTAAACTATTTCTCCTTTTCCAAGTCTTTAAAAGCTAAAACAAATTAAGATTAAGCAAGTTAAACACATGCACTGGCCTTAAGTAACACAGGTACTACTAGCACTATTCAAATCTGTTGTTTTGAATATCAACTGCAAAGACATTTTCAAAAACAGTTTGTGTGTGGGGTTTTTTTAATAATAAAAAAAAAGTATGTTGTAGATGAAAAAGAAATCTGTCCTGTCTTCCCCCATCCCTTTCAACTGATCGCATGGGTAGAAGGACCAGACTAGAATTATTTCACCCCACTAAATAGCACTTCTTGAGCAAAAGATCTCTTGACTTTCATACCATCTTGTTTGGCAATTATTCCAGGAGCTGCACCTAAGTTTCCAGGACCATAGCACAAGTACCTCCCCCCTTGTATTTTTTTGGGAAATGGCTGGCAATGTATATAATCCAAAGACTTGCATCAAAGCTTAGCATTTTTCACCATTAAGGCATAAGCCAGTGATGCTGTGGTGATGGGGAAGCTCACGACCCCAAGCCATATTTTCCTTGTTACCTATTTTATGGCTTACAATATACACAGACTAACATACACACTGCTTATTCAATGACTTGTAGCAATGGAACTATAGTTTCATACTCAGCTGCTATAGTTACATTACCAGCCATCTTCACATTAAAAATCTGGAAAGAAACCCTATGAAGGGTACTGTAGTATTTTTTTTTCCCCATGAAACTTCACTAGTCAATCAAAACTAAGAAAACATTTCATGCACCAAACGAATATGGGCCAGCAACTTTTATAAAAATATACTGTATAGAAACACATTTGGAAAATTGCATAGAAAATATCCTTTTATTTAAATTGAAATAAGGCACAGTTTTACCAGCTATGGCTTGGCTGTAAAAATGCAAGTCTATTTTGATTACTTTTATGTTATTAACAGTATTTTCCATAAAAATATAGGTGTGGGAGTAAAATACCCTTTTACACAGCATAAGAAATGCTCTATTACAAAACTTCACCAAATTTACTGCAATTAATTTGTAGAAAACTTGAATACTACTTTAAATCAGGATCCTACATGTTATTGTCCTCCAGGTTGTTCACTGGCTGATGCTGTGCTTTCTTCATTTCCCGTATAATCCAGGTGTTCCATCATCTAAATGTAAAGAAGAAAAAAGAAAAAAACAAAAAACAAACCAAACAAAAAAGTGTCTCTTTATAAAGAAATACTACTTTCCCCCCACTGGTCCAAAGTATTTGTTAGCTAAGAGAAATATAGTTAAACGTGTTAGAGTGCATTTTAGCAGCATACAGATAGGAAGTCCTCTATAGATGAGAAAAGTATGCAAGACAAATAGTCAAGGTCGTCTTAGGTAATGTTTTTCACTACAAAACCATTCTCCAGCCAAGGATCTAAGTCCTCTACAAGAAATTAAACTTGTGAGTCAAAAAGCTCTCAATTATTAAATATAGAGAACAAAAAAAAATCCGATTGCCTTAAGGAAATTTTTCAAAGACATGGTTTGCAGAACTGGCAATCAACCCTAGGATCCTACCTAACATTTACAGGTAACAAGAAATAGGCTGAATAGAAAACACTGGCTTTCTCTTGTCATGACTCTAAAGGCATGTCACAGTTAGGAAACACTAACTGTATTGACAACATTTCTTTGTAATTTTGTTTTACATAGGAATTATAAAGTCCTGCCACAGAAGAGAATTTAAACAAGATTATGATATAGATGGATTGTACTTTCCAATTAATGTAACTGATTAGGTCACCCGAGTAACACAAAAGACAACATTGTACTTTTCCTGTCCAAAAATCAGCCCGTTTCCCTGTTGTATCGATAGAGGGTAAAGAAGATTCTTGTTTCCTCACTGGGACAAGACATCGAATAAATTAGAGGTAATACACACATCTGTTAGCATGACAAACTGAGTCCCATCATCAGTTTTAGGGCTTCAGAATTAAGCATAATTAACAAGAGGCAAAGGATTGGACAGTTTTGATAGCTGACAGCCAGAGACAGAAGATATAGAAGTAGAACTAATGCTGAAAACCAGAATGTGTCAAGGAGCTCACATGCTCAGCACAGCAGGATAGAACTTTCATCAAGCATAAAGCTTCCAGTATTCAAAAGGCAGAAACCCCTATCTACGATCTTCCAAAAGGGCAGATCCTGCCTAGTAGTAAAAAGGTTCTAAACTGGGCAGATTTCCTCACAACAAGGACATGGTTGCTCTCTTGTCTTACAAGCACCTGCTGGACGATGCTTTGCAAGACAAAGCCAGGCTCTGACACTGTTGTGTCATATGCACTGTAGCATGGTATAATTCTATATATAGGGCACTTCTCTCTTCTTCTCTAGCCATGACTCACCTCTGTAGCACACCTTTTGTGCCAGGAGAACTGATTCATTGCAAGGTCTACAAACGTACCTTATAAAAAGCAATTTGCTTGAACAAGCTGTTTCCCAGTCCAGACACACCAACATGCTGTGCAGTAAACTGAGGTGACAGTTTCAAGAAAGAAGCAAGTCACTGGGACTTGGGTAGGGCTTAGGAGGTCCTAGCAGCCACAGTACCAGAAATCTGACTAGAACTAGAAAAGGTCTTTCACATCCCTCCCTTAATGTGTCAGAATGAAAACAGTAAGAATTAAGGCAGGCACTAGTCTTGCCAAGACATCTAAGAGCAGAGTTACAACAATAGCACACCCTCTCTCCAGCAGTGAATACCAAGCTTCTGGGCTAATGACAATCTTGCATTCACTTCAGGATGTCTAGAACTTTCCCCCTGCACTGTGACCAAAAACCCACATCAAAAGTCGCCCAAAGCAAAACACTCCCTAAATTACAGAACTCAAACCATCATTTTGAATGAGGATTGCAGCATTTGTTTCCAGGAAAAAACAACCATAACAACCCCCCAACTACCACATTACATCAAGTAATGCCATGTATCTTCATCCTAGGGAGGATCATCTAACAGCTGGCACAGAGAAGGTAAGCATTTCTGTAAAACGTTTCCCTATTAATTTGATAAGATGCTTCCAGAAGGAAGAGTTAACATCATTTGCAACAATTCAGTGTATCCCAAAGTCAAAGGATCTTCTCTTAATCCTACAAAGTAAGTAGCACAAAATGCACTTATGCCAGAGATACCACCTGTATTTCAATTTTAAAGTCTCCACTTAATTTATCAGATTTTTAAAGTTATCTTTAAAACCAAAATGGCTAGTAGATCATAAAGGGTGTTCGAGGTTTTCTGATCTACATAAATGTCATGAAGAAAAAAAAAAGCTACTCCAATTTTTAATCTCTCCACCATGCAGAAGGAGGGCAGCCCACAGCTTGAAGTCAGAGACAACAGATGCCTTTCTAAAAGTGTAAGATTGCATCAAGCTGCTTTTTCCACGAGTTTATTTCAGCTGTAGGGTCTCTCAGGACAACCCTATCCTCACAGCCTCGTCCGAAGCTGCAGGAATCTTTATGACAACCAGCAAGATGAAGGCATCATACTAAAATCCTGGACAAAGTTGTTTCAAGCCTGGAAACTGCCAAAGCAATCAGACTGTACATTGTGGGGAGCTGATGAGCGTTTCTGAAATGAAAGAGATTTAGAAGCTTTTCTCCCACATCTGAGTTCCTGACAGATTTTAAGGGGGGTGTTAAAATAGGGTAAGCATAAATGAATTTTAGTTGCACAGCTTTTCTCCTAACATGGTGAACTATTAAAACCAAAAGAAACCAAAAAAACAAATCCCCCAAAAATCACACCCACGGGGCTAAACTAGAAGTGGAAATACAAACTCCTGCTTGTAAAAAGATACACAGCACCTATGCACACACTTGCTTCTAAGATTCAGTCTGATCATGTTGCATTCACATAATTCTCAACAACTTATGGCTATGATTAATTTGCAAGTATCTAAAAATATGATTCAACATTACAGTACTAACCAGCAGGTGCATGCTGTGTAACATACCAATGACAAATCTGTTGATTTATTATTTCAGAGAGAGACAGGAAAGCTTGTTAAACACTTCAAACTGACAAAAATTGCAGGTGTATACTACATAGACGACTTCAAAGTTTCATTAGTCCACTAGATTTTTCACGATGTTACTAAAATGAATTCATAGATTGTACTGATATAAAAACCAGATAGTATTTTTAAATTAAATAACTGGGAACTAAGTATCCAATTAGTTTATCATGCAGGCATACACAAGGAGTATAAGCAAACCAGTAGCAACACTGCCCATTTAGTGATAGAAAAGTAGGTACATTACTCTCCCAAGAAATCCCTGTGCTTCAGTGAATAGTTTTGTTGTTTTGTTTTTTTTCTGTGCTGCAATTCATTACAGCTCAAGAGTAGTCAAAAAAAAAGCCATACATAACATAAGTAGAATTTAAGACTGCATCATTACACAGAAACACAAATGCTATAAGAATTATGGGACCTCAGAGCTATCCTAGGGAGTCAAGTATTTCCTGTTCGTATACAGTAGAAACTGAAAATCTGATTCTAACAATGCTATCCAAGAACTTTAGTCCACACAGCAGGTCAGAAGACTTTTAAGTTATAAAAGTACAATCTGGCCATCCAATTTTAATTTGCATTCAACCCTTCTCATTTCCTATACTCTTTATTATTAAGGCCTTGTAATTAGATTTAAATTGTTAAAGTACTCTTCATTAGAAGGAAGAAGTTAATAAGAAAAGTACTTTTTAGTTCAGAATTTGAGACGCAGGCAGAGGTCACCATCTCAAATTGTCTTCAGTGTTGGCAGACAAGCTACACTTTATAAATAGATGTGTATCTTTAGGACTACTGACTATAATTCAAGATTATATTTAAATGCTTAGATTCTGAAAGGATGAAAATTTAAAGCTTGCATGGCTCTTTCCCTGCTGTGCTTGAGACAGTGGACAGTTAAGGTAAGTACCATCAGTGTGAGGAGTCCTGAACTATAGCCTAGTACGTTTAAACCTTCTCGCTGCAGTCCAGAAGCTGCGCAGCAGCAAGACTGGTCCAAATCCTTGCTCCCTATCATGCTGTAAGCACTGCAGACGGTACAGGATAAAGTACACTGTTGAGTAATAAGACAATAGAGAGAGACTACAGACGTGATTACTACAGGCAAATTAGAATGCTGAACATTATAACAGAGGACAACAAAATAGTTGTTTAGCACTAAACAGGATTTCATGTCAAAGCAGTGGCACAGAAAAATTAGGTGAATGATTTCCATCTAGGTAACAGTAGAGGAAGTAACACCAATTTTAAATATTTGAAGACAGTCCTAGGGATTTAGGAAATTACAGAGTGGAAAGACACACAAAGCCTGCCTTCAGGCTTAGGAATCATGGCTCCATTGGTACTTCAAGTTTTCCTGTGTTCTTTTAAAAAAAGGAAAAAAAAAAAACCAAAACCAAATCAAAAAGCCACATCAAAACTACCTAAGCATAAAACCGAATCTATGTCTTAACTTCTACCCATTTCGATTGAATTACTCGGGAAAAATTAAAAAGGGATACAAAAAGTAGTGAAAAGCAGCAGCAGAGGAGAAATAAAAGAAAAATGAAACCATGAGATGATTAATAAGTTGCATTAAAAGAAGGCCATAATCACACCTTGTAGCAAAGGCGTCCTGGAGCAGTCCGATACCTAAATAAAATTCATTCCATTATTAAGATCATGTACAACAAAAAAATCAGAAAAACCTAAAACTCAAAAAAACAAACTAACAGACCATAAACAAACAGCAGCATTCGTGAAGTTTGGTCACCCAGTACACTGTACACAGTCTTGTACCCCTGTTGTTAGGATGTTTTAATCTAACAAGGCTGCAAAGTTTCTGTGTTCCCATAAGGACAAAGCAAACCTCTACAGAAGTCTGAATCAGAAGTCCAAATTATCACTGTTGTATGAAACAAAACAAAACAAACAAGCCCCAAAACAAAGAAACAAAAAAAAAAAAAAAAAAAAGGCTTCTGTCACCTTTCTATATCTTTTCTCCTCAAAATAGGCAATGAAAGCTGGAGATTTCAACCCTGGGGTTCAGTGGGATTGGAGGGTTTTTTGCCATGTTTGTTCACACGTTCAATAAGAACCGTTCAAAGTACAGGTTTGTGAGGAGGACAACGTATGAGAAAGATCAACACTACAGCATTCTGAGAGTGCAACTTGAGTAACACTCTGGAAAAGAAAATGTTAGAGAATACGTGCTTCAGAAAGTTGACAGAAAAGTAAGAGTTAGTAAGGTTATGCAGAGGTGTTCAATCACACACAAGTCTAACTGAGGGGTGGTGGAGTCAGGGTGGAAAACAACACTTTAAATTGTGCCAGAAATGAAGTCATCTGACCTCAGTGCAAGCTGAAGTTCAGAACAGTTTTAATCCTTCAAGAAACCATTTGAAAGTACATGAAATAACTACTATGGCAACATAATTCTTCCAAGTATGAGTTTTGCTATGAGAAACACAAAAATTTTTTGTTGCTAAAGGAAGATGCCAGATTTACTTAGACCAATCTTACTCAGAACTCAAGTGAGGAAAATAAACTACAGACCTTCTCCCCACCCCCCAACAGACCCAGAGATACTGGGCTTTATAGACGTGACACTTGATTTTAGAATAGGAGTCACCAATTTATTTACACATATACCATTTTATAAGCCAAATTCATTCTGACCTACAGAGAAACAATTCTGTTCATTGGCCCTACGAAAGGAGAAGAGTTGTTTTTGTAGGCAAAAAGACAGGGTATCTAGTTAAAGCTGAAAGTCTCCAGAGTAATTTCTGGCCTAGCCAACCTCCAGCTGAAGCAGGTATAGAACATTTGTTAGATCAACAAAAGGTAGTGTTTAGCTGCTAATACTATAGGAGCTGTGTGCCACAGTTTTAAAAGAATTGCCACCACCTTGACTTCCATCGATCCACTTAAACGTTGCAATCCAGAAGCTGAAAAAACAAGAGACTGCTCCATTCCGCCATTAACTTCACACCACCCACCTACCTCTGCAACAGCCTATCCATTCTCTGAGCCAAGTTAAACACAGTCTAGGCACAGGTGATAAGTTTCTGAATTCCAACAGTATTGGGCTTCAGGTCTCAAAGAACATTTAGAGTAATCCTGAGACTGGTCTGTTACAATAAATGCCAGTTCCAAGTGCTACTGGCACACTCAGTTGCTCCAGCAAGTCAAAGCAGGGGGAATGTGCACATGGCAACCAGGCAGAGGCAGACAGCCGGTAGGATTTCAGTAGTGCAGTTCCTGGGCAGCGTTAGAGAGAACCAAAGAGGAAATGCAGAATACCCAAGGCAGTGTGCACAGAGTGTGCTGTGACAGAAACCAGTTATATACCCAACCAGCTCTTTGATGCTGAATGGTCTATATCATCTTGGCTGTGCAGGACACCAGTGATGGATGGAAAGTTTTGAAAATTCTAGTTGATTGTCAACTTTTTTGAACTGTCTCCAGTAGTGCAGATTGGAATCTGAATGCTTAATTTGGTGACTCATGTTATACCACACCAAGATGATAGTTGAGGAATATTAAAACATGAAAAAAACATTTTGAAGAAAATAAAATAGAATAAGTGACTTTTCCCCCGTGAGTACCAAAGTAGATCCCCCTTAACCTTTCTTCTGTCATGTCAACTACTAGACTAAGATTTTCTAAGAGTAAAGACTATTTTTCCTTATTAGTTCCAGAGGATACCATGAAGACTAGCAAAAAAATCAATCGTGCATGACATATTATTACCAAGTACCTAGAAAAGCTTATACTCAAAGGAATAAACAACAAAATACTCAAGGCCTCCAGCTTACCTGGTAACTGCTTCCTTTCCAAAACTTCTTCATCTCTTTGCGCCTCCAAGCAACAAGTGAGCTAGTAATAAGTGTACATGGTACAAGGTAGAGAAGGGCAGGTTGTCCCATCTTCATTAATGCCAAAACAATGAAAGTCAGCACCATACCAATGGCATAAGCTATAAAAACATATTTATAAACACACAATCAAGAACAGGAGAATTTTTAAATTAATTCACTCAACAAAAAAAAAGATTCTAGATTACTAAGTAATATCTACCATTTTAATATAATTGAAGGGGCATTGAACAGGTCATTCTGTATTTGTAAGCTTTCTCAAAGCAACTGACTACCCTGAAGAATACTCACCTTAAATATGGGAAGATACAATAAAAGATTGTATAAAGAGATTCTTGAAAACACTGCAACTTGACCTGAAGAAAACTATTCAGTTCTGTCATTTAAAAAAAAACATAGCATGAAGATTAATTAACATTCCTGAAATACCATGATTTACCTATTGTGCAGGAAATGTAGTATACAGAAGATGAACGAGTTTGAACATCAAATCTTCGACAATAGGCCACCAGAAGCCCTTGAAGAAAAAAATTAATGAAAAATTTATGTATGAATTTTCTCTCCCTGATTCTCCAAATAAAAGCTGTATAAAAGGAATTTATAGTAAGACTTCCCATTACTGCATGTAATTCTTCCCATTTATTTCTAGAAAGCCAAGAACCAAATTAAGAAATCCTACGGTAAGTCTTGAAAATCAAAACCATAATGGAAATATAAACCAAGTGAGCTTGGTATTGAAAGGGTTGTTGTGGTGGTTTTTTTTGTTGGTTTGTTTGTTTGTTTTCCTTTCATTTTTGTTTGTTTGGATTTTTTGGTTGTTTGTGTGTTGTTGTTTTTTTACATTTGTGTTATTTTCAGTTTTCTAATACAAAAAGAGTAACAACCCAGTTTTAATACTTTGCTTCCATAGGATTTTAATGCTCACTCTTTATCAGTGATTTGGCCTGCACGCTGTTCATGAGATGGTGTTCCAGATTCCATCTATGGCAAAATTCACCTCTTCTGAGAAAGGCGGAAAAACTTGGTAACATATTTTCTGTTACCTCACCTCTAATTAAACAGTCTAGGATAAAAGAATACTATGAAGTCACAGAATACTAGCACTCTGCAAGATTTTGATGAGATTTAATTAATACTGACAAGTGGATTTTTTTACAGGACTTGTATTTACACAATACAGCGTAACAGAAAAGCAAAACCTTGTCACTATTTAAACATTCTGTAACGTGCTAAGTTTTCTTGGGGCTTTTGTTGTATTCTGCACTGACAGACCAATGCAAAATCCTGCATTTGATTTAGTAACTTTGTAGAATAAACTCTAATAGAAGTCAAATGAGAATCAAACACAAAATATTTAATCAGAAGTTAAATTGCCCAAAACATTTGCTCACCTGGGACAATAATATCTCCAAAACCCAACAATGAAAATGGCATGTCACACAGTGTCGATGCAGAGTATTCAAGTCTAGGCACTCTAATAACCACAGGTAACTGTAAAACAGTATTTCAGAAGCCCACATCAATCTAATCTAAAACATCTTCGTGTTTTGTAATATTTTTGTTGTTGCTTAAATTCATAAACAGTTTTAATATAATTAATTTATTAATGCAGAACTTCAAAATAGGTAGAACCTGAAGTAAAAAACAGAAACCAACATAGAGAGTGGATAAAGCTTAAGGCAACAGGGAAACTGGAATTTCAGATTTACAAATAATATGCACATACACCAAAAGAAAAAAAAAAGTTCAAACAACACTTAACCATGTAATGGGAATAACAAGTCTGGATTATTAGCCTAACTATAGATTATTGATCAATGATATCCAGGCCCTGAAGAGAAATTTGGATAGTCAGGTTTTCCCCAAAAGAATAGTCTTTTTCAGAGGGAATCATTTAAAAATCCAGTATCTGAAATACAATCCTTACTTTCTCATGGGGAGCTGAGCGTTCAGTAGGGACTTCCACCAAGTTTCCATCATTCTAGGATCAAACCCAAGTCAAAAGGTATTTAATACTTAAAAGAAAATAGCAGAAGCTGGCTATATTTTGTGAGAAAGTTATGCCGAAAAGCACACTATGGATTAGCTACGTGGTGTCAGTATTGTTACATTGCACGTACTGAAACAACTGTTCATACCTTTTCACTATTTCCAAAAGGACCAGCTGCAACTTCAACCATTATACTTGCCCCATTCTGCAATTAAGGTTATTTTTCGTAAGTTAATGGTTTATTACACCAAAAAAACATTCATATTACATTTACAAAAATTGCTTGTACCTCATCTTGCAATTCAGGAGAGGAAAAATCCTGACTATCAAAAAGTATGCACTAATACAGTAATACACAGTATTATTTTGCATTAAAAACATGTAGTCCAGCCTAAGACAGATATTGTAGAAAAAACAAAAACAAAATACCCCAAACCAAAAACCACAACCAAAACCCAAACAACAAATCCACTAGATGTAGCTGGAAGTTTAGATAAAAACATGTCAGCTTTTTCTGCCATGAGCTTTCTGCTTCAAAATAAAAGAAAGTACACTTGCACACAGTTCATACTAGACTGCAAATGAGCCCCACAGGAAGTACTGGAGCATGTTCTAGTATACAGGTTTTAAAACCAGAAGGAGGAAGAAAACTGAAGGATGGTAATTTCTCATCATTACACTGCCAATTGGGGACAGCTTACTTCTGGCCACTTGACCGCTGAAAACGTAGCTATTTACAAAATTTATGGCACCTACACAAGCACTGTGCTCTGTGGCTCATAGAAGGTGAAAATTTAAGGTCGCTACTCTCTTGAAGGGGGAAAAGAAAAGGAAGTCAGCATTTCCACATCAAGAGTACTGAAAAAACTAATCTGTTGGATGAAAATACTGCTCCAATAACCAGAAAACATTTTTGGCTTTATTTTAAAGATAAATTTGCAGACATACCTTTGTGATAAATGGTGTAATGAAGACAAAAAACACATCGTATAGAAGGAGAAGGCCCAAAAGTATGACACAGGACTGGCAAAAAAAAAAAAAGAAGAAAATATTGCCATACATTTTCAAGGACTGCATAGCTAAATTCTGGTACCATCACCATACTATCTTTTTTTTAATTAAAAAAAAAAAAAAAAAAAGAACTGTCCCTCCCCCATGTTTTTATTCTGTTTCTATTAACATATTAAAAGAAATTAATCCTGTTTTAAAATTACTCAGAATGATAAAGACTTTTTAAGTACTTATTTCTTGAGTACTGAAAACCTACTTCCTGGCACTAAGCTTGCAGATTCATGGCATTAGAATACTTTCTTAAGGTAAGCAACTTACAGTACCTTAAAGTTGGGCATTTTCAGTGTTTTAATAAAGTTTAGGCAGAAAGCAACTCCCAAAATATCTTGCAAAATCCAAGCCCACCTGAAAATAAGAACATATTGTTTACACATTGTTCAAACTACTGCTGGAACCCAAATGCAATGATTTTAGATTTTGCTGGAAACAGCAAGATCACAAAATGGTTTGGAAAGCAAGAAAACAGGTTTTTAGGAAGTATTGCTATCTAAATCACAAAAGTGCTAGCTGTAAGATGCTCAGTTTACATTGTCTTTTGATCATTAATAGGTAACTACTGTTCATCAGTGTGCTACAGAGAAAGGGAGTTGCATAGGGACCACAGCAGGGCTGTGGCGTTCACTTGTACAACTGCTCATCTGACTGGAAGTCCTACTTAACACCTGGCTCAAGATGATACCTAGGATTGTGCTGTAATATCTGTGTATTTGTGGTCTGTACTCCCACTGGTTCATAGGAAGCACACGTCCTATGGTCCCTATGCTACTTTAGCCCTTTTTTGCCTTCTGTGGCAATCATTAGCAACCAAGCTAGTTTTTCCTCATCTTCGTAATTTTTTCTGCAACTTCAAATTACCACACAGTTCATTTGTATAGCTTTGTTCTCCATTATTCCCATGCTTGTTAAACTTCATAAACAATGGCTTTTTTTTTTTTTTCTAAATCAGCACTCAAGTTTAGAAGGATGCTGTGCTCCAGGATTAGTTATATGATGGGAAGTTCCTTAATGACAATTATTCATATTACTCTTTTAAGTCAGGATGCATCACTTACCTATCTTCATTTCGAAACACTGCCCAGACAACAGCTGCTGCTATGCAGAATACAGCAAGAAAAATAAGCCTCACTTCAATGTTTTTGTTGCAACATGTAATCCTGAAAGAAAATAATTAAATTAAAAAAGAAAGCCTGCAACAGCCAAAACACGTGCCTCTGCTATCATGGGTCCTTGAACTGACAAGGTGTTCTCATCCTGAGAGCTGCTTCTTTGCCCATTTGTTCTGTCTGCACTCTGCAAGACTAATGCTACCTGAGTGCAGTACCAGTCCTTCCCTGGGCTGCATTAACAACATGCCCACGGAGAGTAAACCAAGTTGGGCTTTGATGGCCAGTCCTCACTTTAGCAAACACATTCAGGGAATGCAGCAAGCCAATTATTTAATCCATTTCTGTCCCGTAACAGTGACGCCAACAGTCAGTGTGTGACAGTCTTGCACAATTCCAGAAAGGGAGGGTGGTGAGGAAAAAAAACAAAACAAATTTAGGACGCATAATAGAAGATTAAATATGAAATAACTAGGTATTGCAAAACTGTGAGCCGCTGTTTCCACTGCCTACTCAAGTTTTCTGGGACAGTTCTTGAACTGGTAGTAATTGTCAGCAGTAATGCCTGTCCTGCAGCTTACATGGAACTGGATCTCTTATCTACCTTCTAAGGGCTACTGGATCACCTGGCACAAACATAATTTTAGGCCTCCAAGCTTACAAGTATTGTTCTTTCGGGAAAAAGAACTATTGGTTGCATTTTATGCTAGGGCTTTTTACAGTGAAAATACAGGGGAAGAAAATAAGGACACTCCCATGCTCACTAATACCCACAGGATATTTAACACACTACCCACATTTGGGCTGCAAACGCTAACTTCTAACCCAGACAACACAAGCAATGTGTTGCCTTCCCAAGAAAAAGTTAAAAGTTGGTCTGTCACAGGTACAGTACAGATTAATATGAGGGGAAAACCAAACAAAACCAAAACAAAAGAAAACAAAAAAAAAACACCAAACACAAACAATCCTGTTTCCTATAGCATGGTACTTTCTCAAAACAGGATCAAATGGGCAAGATCCCCCTTACAGAGTTCCTTGCTGAACAAAGTGAGCACACCCTACAGGTAATCAAAATGCTGTGAAACTGAGCACAGCCAGTCAAGCAGAGCCTTTCAAGTTTGATTATAGCAATGCTTTCAAATAAAAGGTAATGCAGCAAGTCTCCCACAGCACTATTTTAACTGTTGATTATGCTATGGACACCTTTAATATCTAATCAGAGGAGCTTGTAATTTTCTTTTTAAGAATCCCATGCACTACTCCATATAGGAAAATCTGTCAGACTGTTCTCATATTTTCACACTACTTTGAGTAACAACCAGAAAATCTCTAAAGAAACCTGACATCCATAATAATTGAAAGATGTACGATACCTGCACTGCCCAAATGGTATTTCTCCTATCAATGCTGCCAGACAGTTGTACAGACTCATCGCAGAGGCCAAGCAGAAGACTGATATTATAACATACACTGAATAAAAAGAACGGAAGATGGAAATTGGTAACAAAATACAACAGAAAAAATACCAGTCAGGAATCAAACACAATGATGTACATTTGATATAAACTGTTAACAGTTGCAGCGCTGCTCAATACAGTCAATGGAGACTAGCCAGATGACTACAGAAAGTGTTAAATTCCAAGTGTCTCTGCCATGACAGGAGTTCTCATCAAGCGAAGACCTGAATTTTGAAAATTCATAATTTCAAATGTTTTGTTTGTTTTTACTTTATTTTGATTTTGTTGGGGTTTTTTTGTTTGTTTGGTTTTATTTTTGTAGCTTTTCCTCCCTTTTCTTTTGTCAGCTGTTACTGCTTTCACACACTTTTGTTTGGTTATAGCTAAAACCAAAGTTTTTTACTATTTTACAACTACTAGTTCTCAATTTCTGGTAATACTCCTCACTTCAAATTTCCCCTTTAGTTGCATTTTCTGCTTATACATCGAAATTTCAGCATCCCCAAGATCAAGATCTGACTGATGGTTAAAGTGACATTTTAAGATACTAAACACTCCATCCCTTCCAAAAATTTCTATGTAGTTAGGAAACATCAGGGTAAGAAAAAAACCTCTATATTCCATGTTCTAACATAGTATATATGTTGTATGTTCTAACTTATGGTAAGCACCCTGAAATGTGGACAAACAGTAAAACCAGTTGTTTTCTAGTGTGGTTTTCATTATTTGTTTTTAGTGAAGGTCTGTCTAGAAAACAATTCTGATAGCTGTATGATTACTGGGGGGGGATGAGGCAAGAAACATAGATTTTACAGCTGTAACCAAGATCATGCACCATTATGTTAAGCCCCCAAGAGGCAAACTAGTAAGTTTTGCACAACAAGTTCCTCTGAAGTCAGTAAGAAATCAGCTGTTTAAGGAGCCTCAAATTTTGAGGCAATGATGCAGTATTAATAATGGTTGAATACTTAGGGAAAAAAAAGTTACAGAAAAATACCCTCACAGACCTTTTTCAACTGGCCTTGTGCTGAAAACACTCTTTCGCTGGTACTTCAGTTACAGAATTCTTCTTAACTGCAAGTACTGATATTAGGACACTATAGTGGTGACATATCAAAGTGAGGGTTTTTTGGTTGCTTGTTTTTAATCGAACACAGATTTATTTATTTTTTTTCCCCCCCTGGGACAACATGTCATACTGTGGTAAAAGCTTCTTTACCTCAAAAAAAAATTCATACATGTCTGCTCTAAAGTGCACAGAATATAAGGCTTCTTAGCAAAAAAGATATTACATATTTTCTTTGAACCATTCACATTTCTTCCTCCCTCTAACTGATTTGTTACTCCTCTCCCTTTCTCTTTTAAGAGGCCTCTTTCTTCACTTCTTCCTAAATCTCACATGAAATATGTCAGAGTAAACACAAGAAGTTTTTAACCTAAACCTTTTGATCACATTAAAAGTTTCAGCAATTTTTTTAGTGGGACAAGTTTATTAAAGGTAGCATTGTCCACAGTTAAGATAACAAAAGCTAGACAAAAACAGAAGTCAGGATGGTGAAGTTTCTTTTTCAGAAGCAGAAGGTTAACTGTCAACAGTTTTAGGAGAGTGAATTTTGGAAGCTTTCACCATCGAAAGACACCTAAGAAGATCCCACAGAAAAAGAAGACAAATGAGATCATCCATTGTTTCTTACCTAGCCACTTGTAGAAGAAATAAAGTAAGACCAGCATGACACAACAGATGACAACAAACAGGATAACAGTTACAGGGGTGAAAGTAACATTTTCTTCCTTCTTCCGTCTTGTTTCTCTCTCCCCAGGACTTGCTACTGCTTTCAAATTCTCACTGTTTCAAGAAAACACCACATTCAGACTGACAGCATTTGCGTCTAATCCTTCATATCATCATTAGACTTTAAAACACAGAAAAATGGTATGCTTATTGTTTGAGTTTATCTTCATTTTTCAATGGAGATGCGCACTTCTACCTAGCACAGATGACAAGTAAAGGAGTCTTAACTGCCCTCCTTTCCAAGTGTGTGCTAATTGCCACCTTTAAGGAGTACCTCAAAGCAAACCCCTGATCCATGTGAGGAAAAGCAGCACAATTATGAAAAAACTTAAAAGTCATTTTCAAGAGGCGTGCTCTCAACTTTATTTGCACACCACCTCTGACTACAAAATTTCTCAAGCTAAATGTACTCAATTTGATAAATAAGTCTATAATAAATCAAAACCATGGGGTTTACACCCTTAAAACCTCAACTATTTGCATTAAGTGTCTACAAAACCCATTCACATTACCAGAATGAAACTAGCTAAGTAGCAGTTCTTTTACCCTTACACCTCATAATTACACGGTAAGAGAAAAAGAGGGGGTGAATTTGGGATTTTCACTTGGAGTAAGATTTCTGTGCTTATGTACTCCATATTTATAACTCACCATGCATAATGGTGAGGAGAAAATAAGGAAACTTAAATTGTTGTGTTTGTTCTTTGAGAAGATAGCCCTACTACTCTTTAGTACAGATGCTAGTGCAACTTGCCCATCAGATATCCTGCTCCTGATGAATCCCAGGACCGACCTATAAAATGCTGAATTCAGCACTGAAACAGCTACCTTCAAAAGAGAAAAACCCACAGGAGTAAGGCACTTTGTTAGATGAATCACCTTCTCAGAGGACATGCTTTGAATAAGCAGCTTTTGAAAAGAAAAGCTCATCCTAGACTTATGAAAGTGCACTTGAAGAAGTTTAATATAATTACATCTAGGTATTTTTCAATATGGGAGACAGCACCACACTTTGTTATTTTAGCATTCAGTGCAGCCACACCTTATAGCACTGCAGGGTAGAAAAGAAGAATAATTAGATCCAACCTTTAAGAACACCCCCCATTCTACTTCTTCATTCTCTTTAAAATCACTAGATTTGCATAACTAGTGGGAAAGAGGAAGCTGTTGTTATCACATACAATCCACAGGCCCTGCTGTTCTGGGGAGCGAAGCACTAGAACATCACTGAGAACGGGAAGCCCTAGGTAGCAATGCACGCTCACCTGTCCAGGGTACGTGGGCATCCCAGAAATACTGCAGAGTAATACCATGCTCTGACAGGCCAGCTATACCCAGTTTACACTAAAACCAGTTCTGTGCATCAAGTGTGCTATGCTTCACACAACAAAGCTGCACATTCCTCAAGCACAGTGCAGAAACCCCTACTACCCCTCATTTCCCTGCATTTGCCACCTTCTATACTTCCAGTCTCTTTCCTGCTTCAGACCCTGCACAGTGTCTGTTGCTGTATCCTTGTCCCTGCCTAGTCCCAGAGCTGCAACTGCCTCTGGCTTTGTTGCTGCCCCAGATAGCACACAAAGTAACTGTCTGGAGTCACCCGGACACTATGAACCGCATTTCCCACTGCTCCTAGTGACAGGAGTGCAGTGCAGAGACATCCCAGAGAGTGCTGCATAGCCAGCTGGGATGTAGCAGCTGTACAGACCCCTGCAGACAATACATACAATTATCTATGTACCTCTTGAATCACTGGACTTTAAAGGTGTCATTAAAACACCTACATTCTATCGTGGATATTGGCATATTATAATGCTAGTTACAGTGTATTTAGTAATTTGTCAAAATGTTAACTCATGCCTCCTCCCAAGAGCTGCATTATCCCTCAGGGACTTTTACCATCTACTACTGAAAGTTTCTAAAACACCTATAGTGATTTCTCAGAGACTACAGTGCTCAAGCATTCCATGGCAAAGCAGCTAACTGCACCTAGAGCTTCCAACTTTTTTAACCCTAAAAGAACATAATTTCTCCCTGATCATAGTGACAGTTTTCACAGAATTTGTAGTCCACAATGTAAGCAGTCCCATTTAACAAACTTACAGTTCTGATACTCCACTCCAGTAGCCTCCTAGAGCCACTGTAAACACAGCAATTAGGAAGATAACGACCATGCTGCAATCAAACTCTGGCAAAGGTGGTGAATACAGAGTCACATTGATTTCATTTCCAAGCATCTGAAAAAATAACATACAGGTTGGTGCATAAGGACAACAAAGAAATTATATTGTTTATTTTCCAACAAGGTGCACACCATGATTTCCTGCTCCTAACCTACACAATGCTAAAGAGCAAGTTTTCAACTTACTGCATAAGACATCCCATAATTTGCCTTTGTCACTGTAAAGAAGCAATGCTTTCCATGCTGCCTTTCAGGATGGTCAGGTTTGAAAACATCCCTACTACTACTGCTGTGGAAACACATGGATACCACAAGGCACAGTGGTGGTACTTTGCATTCTTCAAACATTTCTAAGAGATGGTGCCTCTAGCTCAAATGCTTTTCATCCCCCAAACATACCAAGTAGTATCAAAGACATCTGCTCTGCAGGAAATCATATCCAAGTCAATCAACTTGAAATACAAACTCACAGGTCCACTGAGGTGCCTGCAGAGGACTACCTCTAGCCACTGAAACCACAAAACTCACAGTTCAGATACAGGCACGATGTTTCAGACAGGACACAATGAAAACTCAAGTTGGCAGAAAGTTATTTAGTAACAGCTTTATACAAACATGATTTGAGACAGATTAAAAAAGAAAGCCATTTCATGCTACTTAAATTTAAGACCAAAGGGGAAAAAAAAAAAAAAGA
Source organism: Chloroceryle aenea (assembly GCA_013399075.1). Lineage (NCBI taxonomy): Eukaryota > Metazoa > Chordata > Aves > Coraciiformes > Cerylidae > Chloroceryle > Chloroceryle aenea. The sequence goes on from VWZY01004303.1 coordinate 182,355, forward strand.
CAATCAGCTGAACACAGAAGACAATAGTAGGGAATGCGGAGACATAACTGATACAGAATTGTACAAAAATCTTAAAAGTAATCCAAGATGCTTCCATATGACAGAAAGGTGAGATTTAAGAAACAAAAAGTATAATTTGACAGGAAATGGAAGGTGGTAGGGAAGAAAGGTTTGCTATCACAGTCAAAGTAAGTTGAGGCATCTAAAGCAAACCTACAGTGAAAACAGACTTCTGAGAAAGAGCATAAAACCAGATTTGCTAACAGCCTGCATGTGGGATAAAAGCAGGAGAGGAGATGAACATGCCAGGCAGGTTTGGCTACAGGAAGATCAAACTGGCAGTGGAGAGACTGAATGGGAAGCTAAGTAGCATGGTGGAATACACTGGCCATATGTGAAGAAAGCTGATTCATTTCAGCATCTGAATTATCTAATTAAGATATTAACCTTACTGCAGGATAAAGAATTCAGAATCATACCTTTGCCTGAAGTTTATGGAAGTTCAGAATACAATAAAGAAAATTAAATTCTAGTGAAACACTGCACTTGTATAAAGTGGAAAATAACATCTAATAAAGGCAAAAAAAAGCCTTCAATAAATTGAATGATTACAGCATCATGTATGTAGAAAGCCAAAACAAAACCCCAAACAAATGAAACCACAGACAAAAAAAAAAGCACCGAAAAACTCAAGAAACCTAAGGCTTATACATTTTTAGTATTCAATTCCAACATGTCTTAATGCATTTTTTTCCCTTAAGTTTCATAAATCTTATAAATGTAATTCACATTAGAATCTAGAGTAATTGTCTCCTTTTGTTCTGTCCATCACTAAAACTCCCACAGTCTCAACTTCTACCACAGGGAGCATTAAAATTGAACACATGGCATCAGATAATAACTCTGATAGAGAGCTGTTCATTTTCTAGAAGGTTTGTAACACTTTGTTATTGCGATGAAGACTCCTAATATACCTTGACTGATGAAAATTAGCAGAAATGAAGTATTCTAGGAAAAAGTAGAAAGAATGCTTACACAAACTAGTTACACTCAGCCTGGTGTTGTCTCCTAAATAAAAAAAGCCTCCAAGAGATTTAAAACAGAAATACGACTGTAGTAGGAAGAGCACAATGGCTGCCAGCTTCTAAGCAGCACATATCATTCAAAACAACAGCTGCCAGTGACACGACAGAAGGCAAAATCTACATCAGAACTAGGAAAGGATCACTTGTAGTCTAGGCTGTGTTCCTCTCTACTTTTATGAAAGCAGTCTCATTGTAAGATAAACCCAAATTCTTTTGTTCAACAGCAGAATGAGGCACGATCTAGCTCTCCAATCTACTAACAAGGTTACTTTGGTGAATTACTATAGCTATACAGAAGTGATTCTACAAGACAGCACCACAAGCAGTGCTATGCAATAAAGTAGTGGAGAGAAGATTCAGAACAGATTAGGGAACTGACCTTACCCTAGGTCTCTCTCATTAGAACTAGTACTCAGTAGGCTGTATCTTATAAACTACTCAACTAAGCAAACACTTGTCTTACTTGAAGGAATAAATTTAAAAACAGAGGACAACTTGAACCAAGATATAGTATTCACCAAGACTATGGCAGTCTGAGGATAGTCACCACAAACCTTCAATCACGTCAATGCTCAGCAAAATAATAATAAAAAAAAAATCTTTAATGGGAACAGACAGTAAACAACCAAAATCCTATACATCTAGGCATGGTTTCACTTTGCATACTCACCTAAAACAACCTCCCATGGCAGCTCTGAAGATTAAGAGCAGAAATGGTGAACTTGCAAATTCAATCCAAGAAGCTAAGACTACATAGGTTAGTGCTAGCCTCTGCCATTCACAGAACAGTATGTGCAGTGCAACCCCTGCCTAGCAAAGCCATTTTAACACTGACAACAAAACAACAACAGAAAAAGCCACAGCAAAGAAAAGATACTGTTTTCTTGAAAACCCTCTGCAATATTCTGTATTCTAACATTACATGTCAAGGAAAACAAACTCCAAACAGCTCCAAAACAAACTCTACTGCTTATAAAGTGTAGGCGATGTCCTAACTGCCACATTTCAATGACACAGGCTTAGCATCTCACTATGAACTCAACAGCAGAAACTCAAACTATACTGCCTAACTGCTTTGTAACAGATGCTGTCATGCTGACAGCTCATCATCTGACAAAGACAAAATAAAAAAATTCCTCACACCTGCCTCAAGATCCAACCTGCTTCAGTACTGCTTGCCTGACAGTCATCATTCCAGCAGATACAAGCTCAACTGTTCCAGCTTCTGTGCTAAAGGAACAGCCCTCCCAGGCTATAGATTTTGACATATGTCAGACATCTGCAATTGTATACGTCTACTGGAAGGCTGCTTATCTTGTTTAGCAGGAAGACTTCTAAGATTATCCTCCCTCCAGTTAGTTATTGTATTTCCCATTCTTGGCGTTCTAATTAGTCATTCTCTTGAATTAACCTGAACTAGGAAGACTAGCACTTCATGACTTAATATCCATCCTCTTCTGTAAAACTGAAAGAAGTATCTATACACATTCAAAGCAGGGAGACATCCACACTTGACCTGAAATATTTTTAATTTATTAAAAATAAATATCCCTAAGTTTTTAGAAACTACAACACACTGAAGTTATATTACTTACCAGCTGCATGTCTACTACGTCATTATATCTTATAAGAGCAACTGGAAGAGTGACATCTTCAAAATCAGTCTTGTTATCTGAAAGAGGAGACTAGAAGAGAATGTACTGGTGAGAAGTATGCTGAGCCTATTTGCAAAACAGGTTAGATGCCTAAAAGCAGATTATCCTTTATATTTCAGTGTATTGGGGGGACACACACACACAGGACGACAACAAACCAAATAACAACAACCACCACCAACCACACACCACGAAACCCTCCCACAAATAAAATAATTCATCTCCTTTTGCAAAATGTTCATGAAGACAGTTGTATTTACATAAAACCATGCAATACCACCAACACATCTGGACTCACAAGTTCTTGTACTTCTACAGTACTGCAAGGGATAATCAAAAGTTTTTATTCTCTATGCTTTTAAAATAAGATAAACTTTTCATGATAATCACACAAATTCATAAATTGCTAATATTTGTACATACAAGTTGCAGCTGCAACAGAGAACAGAAAAGGAACAGAGGTACAAAGATATCTTATAAAGGCATTCGCGTTTTTTTATTCCCAATTTTGGATTACATTATTCTAGCTTACTTTTGTCATCTGTGTCTAAAGTAATACCACCTAAGATCACAGGGAGTTCAGAATACACCAACATTAAGGAATGGTAACAAAAAGCATTTGCATTCACAAACATGATTAAAAGATACAAGGAACAGATTAAAAGTACAATTCAGATGTAGATACTTTTAGATGGAATTACACAGCATGGCCCCCTGGAACTCAGGAACAGCAGTCACACCAGCAGAGTGCTCTGTGGGGAAGGCTGACTCATGCTGGAATCCCACACATTGCCAGGGTCCTCTGCTTTTGGGGTTTCCCCTCAGCTAACCATGCATAACACTGCATTGGATCTAAGAGGTAAAACACTACCTCACTACAGAAGAGCAGTGTGTTTTGTCACTTACCAGCCTTGTTTTACTGGCAATCAACAGCATTTGAGCACCCAAACTTTGTGCAATTCTTGCTTTCTCCAAAAAAGTGCAGTTTCCTCTCATCACTACAACTGCTTTGTCCTTCATTAAGCCAGGAGGAACTTGCGAAGAACTGCAGAGTACTGTAGAAGTCAGATTTTCCAGAGTCCTGAAAGTCTGCAGAGAGATGAGGAAGAAATGTGATGGAAGTAGGAAATTTGATACTTTAAATTAATCTAGAAGACTACATCACTATGTTCCCTAATTTGAGATTTGCCAGAAAGAGGTGTAACAGGAAGGAGTCATTAATTCAGGAACATAAAATCAGAGCAGCTGTTTCTGCAGCGTGCAGTACTGAGGGACATTTAGGGCAGTGTATAGCTGAAATGCCTGGCTATTCCTAAATGCAATTTAGCAGAAGCTGCTGTAATTTAAACATAAGAAATAGGTTATATAGGACAATCACCACTCGTAGTTCTGGGGTAGCCAGTGTGTTCACAAGCCAAAAAAGCAGACAGATGCAATATAGCCACAGTTCTCAAGTATAACACTTGTTCAAGAACTGTGGGAAAGCCTGATAACATATTTTTATTATAAAATATTAAAAACAGAAGAGATTTCTATCCTTATTTCAACATTCAATTTCATACTGACAATTATTTTTTAAATTACTGTCAGTTTTCTTTCAACACATCCCAGTGGCCAAAAAAGCACAACAAAGATGTTTGGGGCAGGCAGACAAACTATTTTTACTCTCTTTTACACTGAGTCAGTCTGCTAATGAATACCAGGATGGGAGAGATGAGTGCCTTGATCACTTACACATAGAAAGTATTTTCTGTTTGTATGTAGAGCACCTAAACATTTGTTTCTGTCTCACACCCTAGTTTGGCTGAAAGAAACACATTCAGAAGATGAAACTAATGAACCAATATAAGAAATCTGTATGACAAGTGTACAGCATTTCTGTAAACAAATAAACTTAAGTTTTACCCCAGTTCTAAAACTCGGAAAAACTGGTAACACCTGAAGAAAAATATTAACAATATAAGATGAACATGATACAGTATTTAAACCAGTTCTAAGCACAGAGTATCATCTTTGTAAACTTCAGAAGCTGACTTTTTAAAATGGGGGGGGGATGAGACATGACACAGAAAGATAAATAATATTCAATGTAGCACCTATTTAACTCAAAATGTGGAGGACCAATTATAACTAACCCTAATTCATATTGCATCTAGTTTCCTTACAGAATATGACTGTAAAGCACTTACAGCATTTTCCAGACTCTTTGGAAGAGATATCCAATTAGAATTGTAAATTATGCAGTAGTCCTTTGTTATTGGACGTAGAACACTTCCAGAAGCATGTAGGATCCCCTCATCTGCAGTTACCTGCAATAAACGATGGTGTTCTGAATTAAAAAAAAACTTCAGCATAAATAAATATCAGCATACATTCTTCTAAAAAGCAGTTAGGAGGAAAAAGATCTGTTAGGAGAAGAGGAATTTATTCAAGTAATTATGTTATATAATGATTGATTCCATGAGAGATGAGTGGCTTGAGAGCAGGATGGAGAGAGAACTAGTAAGGATCTAGTCACTGTATAATGCTGGTTATCCCCATCTCAATACAATATATTTGTTACATGTCCAGTTCATGTCAAGTAGAATACCATCAAAAAACCTTCAGAAATTATTTCAGATTTTGTATCCTGCACTTTCCAAAGTGTAATTATTATTTTTTTTTTTTTTACACTTTCCAGATGTAAAATTTTACATAGCAATTAAAACAGTCCTTGCAGACTCTAGCATTTCCCCTCTTAATAAAGGCATCATATGGGAATTCCTAGAATGCTTTTTACCAAGTAACTTTAAACACAAAGAGATCATCCGGTGTAATTTAAGAATTTGGGTAGTTAAGGAAATACTAATATCTCTCAAAATTACTCTTAGAGTCCCTCATGTAACGTAATTGCTGTTATTTACTAATACATACAAATTTTTAAACTTCTGAACATTTTAGGTATATACTTCTACACAAGCATTAATATACTAATAAGGTCAGATATCTAAGTAAATAAATGAATAGACTAAGGATTAGATGTAGCTACTGCTGCAAAATTGTGAAAACAAACAAGCATCATTTGTATCTCAAACAAGTGTCACCTTAATAAAACTGGGAGATGATCCCATTTTGACTGGTTTTCTTGAGAGAGAAACTGACCTCAGTATCAGGAATTATCAATAGTTTAAAAACAATTTAAATCTTATTGTATATTCCAGGTTTGTCTGAAAGAACACTGACATATTAAGCTAGAAGTAGGCATGGGTAAGGGGGGAAAGCCCAAATACTCATCCAATATACAGTGCTAATCATTAACAGTGCTATAGAGACATTTCTTTTCAGGCTAGCATATCAGTATTGTGCAGCAAGTGAAAACTAGAGAGAAAAGAACATGTGATGATACTGTTTCAGAGGTTTATGTCTGCCTGGGTTGAATAACAAAAAACCTTCTTCAGAGGAATCCATTTTATTGACCATAGTGCATGAACATCTGCTGGGAGAACTGTGTCAAAAGGCCTGAGCACATTCACTGTTTAACATGTAACAGCTCTCCAGTTGTCAACTAAAGTAAGGTGTTCCATGATTTATGATCAGCACAAAAATTACCAAGCTTCCCTCTTAAGTGCACTCACCTAAAAGTACAAACTAATGACAAATTAAAAGCAATAAAGACTTCCAGCAGGTGCCAACCCCAGATGTTTCCATCCATTAAAAGCTCTTTCTGCTTCATGAAGTAGAATAGTAAGTGTTTTCTGGGTTCCAGAAAACCAAGTGTTAATGCTACACAAGCGTAAGTCTGCCTAGGAGGAGTGATTACTTGCTTATTTGGTACACGTTTTGTTTGGCAAGCATCTCTTCTCTGGGGATGAATTGGAAGCAGAATTCTTGCTCACGGGGAAGGACGTTTACCCTTGTGTATTCCTTGCTGAGCTCTAAAGACAGCACTTAGAAATTAAAAACTAAAAAAGTGCTACATGCTACACCTCACTTGAGCATCCCCACCGAAATCCTACTGCATCCAGCTGAACATTTATTATTTTCTAAATGCTTCAGTATCCTTCCTTCACAACAGACAAGAGCTGCTACTTTGGGCACCTGGCCTTGGAGTCAGCTGTGCTACTGAACAGTGCAAACCAAATCTTACTCTCAGCATACATGCAAAGTGAAAATTTCTTACTAAGTACATCTGCAACCTTGTTACTTAAGTAGACTAAGAGCACGTCCAGAGAACTGCATCTGAAAAGATCAACTTGTTTCTATGGGCTGACTTGCTTCAGCATAAGAATGTTCCCACAGGGAACAGAGGCATGACAGCTATCCTTAACTTCCTTACTTAAAGGGGCATCATCATCTGCTTTCACTCCATGCTCTGACAATTCCCAATGGCCTCTCACCTTTGAGTAAATTACTTCCTATTTTTGACAGGTGGTTTCCTCATCATATTTCCTTCCTTTACAATCATTATTTTTTTCTTGTTTAATTCCTTATCTTTGATAGAGAAGAATACATCTCATACTGTCTCAAGTCTTATTTTTCCTAGTGTGTTTCTGTCACTGCAGGGATATAAGCTTGGGCTGACTGTTGAACTTTAGAGTGCACTGGTAACCCCACCATGTAGAATACTGAAGTTGTGGACACAAGAGACCAAACCAAGCCCACCCTTATAATATCCATCACAGGAAGCATCCAGATAAGATATACAGGAAACTCAAAAGGTGCAGACCATGAAGAAAGTATTTTGTACATAGCAAGTAACAACATAAACCTACAGAAATGTAAAACAGTAGGAAAAAAATAGCCATGAATAGAACAAGCAGCATTTCTTAGTTCTGCTAGCAGCCCTGTGACACACACACAAGCTGTCCCTGTCTCCCTCCCTCTAGGCATTGTGACCCAGGGGAACTGGGGACCATGCTCAGAGAGCACCAGCAGTCCTTCCCTAAACACCTACTGCTTTCCCCAGTGCTAACTTACCATGCTGTTAAGCTCAGGATACTTTTCTTGTAGCTGAATGATCTTATTTAATGCTCACTACTGCTACAACTGCATTTGTAAAGGAGGAGGAGGCAGGACATAGGGTCTTAAGTCTTACAGGACGGAAGAAGTCCCTATCCTTGTCAGCAACAGCAAGCCATTGGGTTAAAGGAGCAAAGTCACTCTTCAGAAAACCCCAACACAGCTAACAACAGCTCCATGGGGCTCACAAACATCGAGGGAGCACTTTGGTGAGAGATACACAATCTACATCACCCAGCGGCATTCTCAAAGCACTAACAAGCTGTGCTGTGCAGCTGATGCTGAGCATATCCAGTGGGGACTTCCTACAAAGGAAAATACTCTGCACCTGCCTTACCAAAGCAAGGTTAAAATAACGTTAAAAACAAACATACACACACAAGAACAAAGCAACTCACTGGAGCTGCATTTAATGGAGCTAAACCCTTCAAACAGCTAAAACAGCTTACAGAGGTTTCTAGCTTCTTTTCCCCTCTACACAAGAAGGCAGAAAGCAAGCTACCAGATTTCCGTAGCAATATATACCTGGGAGAAAAGAGAATCTGCAAAGTTGGCCCATACAGAAACCAAAAGGGTACTTAAAGCCAGGGCACATACACACCCCACGAGCTTCCCGCCGCCTTCCCCAGTACCCCAATTTAAACACCTCTAGAAACATCATCGGCGTTTATCTACACAGGCGCCGGGGACATTCGTTATCCAAACCCACCAACGCGTGACCGAAGCCCAGGCCCGACCTGTGTTCCTCGGGCACAGGGGAGAGGGGGTGGNCGCATTTCAGAGCCAAAGCGGCCCCGAAGCGTTTGGAGGCGGGGGCGCAGAACAGCGCGGCCGAAGGAGACGGGAGCTACGCGGAGTGTGCCCGCGGCGGTCGGGGTCCTCCGGAGANCCGCGGCGGGGATTCCCAGCCCCTGGCCGCAGAGCAGTGAGGGCCGCGTCCCAACCGGGCAGGGCAGGTGCGAGGTCTCTCGTGGGGAGAGCTGGGACGGCTCACGCGTGCCTCTGCTGACAGCCGAGGTCGTCTCTTGCTCCGCCGTGTTTATTTCTGCTTTATTTGTTTCTGCCCTCTGCCTTGTTCTTTCGATCTGTTTTTCTGGGTGGTCAACACCTGCCGGCTTGTCGGGTTTTCCACCTCGCAGCTGCAAGATGTGGGGGTTAACGTACTCAAATGCTACCTCAAACTCTTCGGTCGGTTTTGCTCCACACAAAGAAATTAAGAGTGTTTCATCACCTCACTCCGTCTTCTGGGTGGTCAGGCACCCACACAAGGCCATGGGAGAAAGGCACCGTAGTGGGTTGTCTTACGTGGGAGCAGCAAGTACAAGAAACAGCAAACCATGAACAATAACTAAAGATTGAAGGAGTTGCATTGTTGACACTTAACAAAAATAGTAAGCATTTCAGAGATGTCTTCCAATCTTTGAAAGCATGAAAATGACTGTGATGCACCAGATGTGTCCTATGAAATAGTCCTGTGAGGAGCAGCTGAGGGAACTGGGGCTATTTAGTCTGAAGAAGAGGAGGCTGACCTTATTGCTCCCTACAACTACCTGAAAGGAGGTTGGCACTGGTCTCTTCTCACAAGTAACTAATGATGGGATAAGAGGGAATGGCCTCAAGCTTCACCAGACGAGGTTTAAAATGGATATTAGGAAAAAAATTAACACTGAAAGGGTTGCAAGGCATTGGAAGAGGCTGCCCAGGGAAGTGGTTGAGCCACCATCCCTGAATGTGTTTAAAAGCTGTACAGATGAGGCACTGGGGGATATGGCTTAGTGGTGGACCTGGTAAAGTAGCATTAATGGTTGGACTCCATGATCTTAAAGGTCTTTTCCAACCTCATTATTCTATGTAAGAACCAGCAATGATTTGCAGGAAGGCAATAGATTGAAATAGCCCCGTGATTTACCAGCTAAGGAAGTTGTGCAACATCTTTTGCTTTAGTTGCTCACAAACTAAGTGGTTAGTAGTTATTACTCCTGAGGAAGGAGGTTCCTGCATACTTGGGTTTCCCTCTGTGCACTTAAGAACATATCCATGCAGAACATCTACTGGTAACACTCCACACTGCCTTGCTGCAGTTTTTAAGTAAACTGTTATGTTGATGTAAAAATCTGAATAACATTTACATGCCTGTAAATAAGTAGTGTTTTGATCAACGCATATTTTGTTGATAATAGGCAAGCCTTTATTCTCCCCCTAGTGACAATTTGGAACTTATCTTTATATCAGCAATAGAACAGGCTCACGCATCTTGTAGATGTGCTAGGCCACAAATTTGTGTCTAGCAATTTAATGTGCTTACACAGTGAAAGATAACAACACACCATGCCGTTAATAATTCATATTCCATGCAGAATTGGTATTTAGAAAAACAGCTACTACGTTGTCCATCTGTCTTTCTATTCTGATGCTGTTGTCAGAGTAACCAAGACACTTCACACCAACTACCATCTCTTCTGGTTCTAACAAGATGTGGATGGCAGATTAATACAGATTACTTCAGTAAATCTATCCATTCTGTGATCTGTAAAGAGCTAAGGGTATGTACATGACTGTGTATTTTGGGCATGGTAGATGCGATTGATCTGACTTGCAGGTGCATAACTGATCACAGGATCAGATTCCATGGTATATCCTGCCCTACAAATAACTAATTCCTCTCCTTGCCTTCCCCAGAAAAGCACAGCAGTTTTAGTCCTGTCTGCAGCTGGAAAAAAAATATGGGCTGAGGAGAAATACTAAGAGCATGGTTTCCTTTAAATAAAAGGAAATTGCTCCCCCAAAAGTGTATGTTTGGTTTGTTCTCTCCTGCCTCCATGTATGTTTAAAGGTATTGTGTAAACATCTCTCACATTTAACTCATTCCCTGCAGTCCAGTAACCTTACTGCACAGGTTACAAATACCTGCACTGAAGAGTCTTAATGTTAGCTCAGAAGATGAGCAGCTCACATTCAGGACATCGATAAAAACTCCTTAGACAATCTTCACTGGCAGCTTAAGTAGTCCCTAATTTTTACCATTAGCTTTAATGTGTCACCAAACTAAAAATGGATGATCCAGTCTCAAATTTCGGCACTGTGAGAAAAATTAGGTTTTATTAATATATGTTATTTCCAATCTCCTTATGCAATTCAGTTTGCTCTTCAATTATCTTAACTTTGAATTACTGTCTAATTATGTTAATTCTGCATAAAATACCATACACAGAAAATAGTTGCCTTGATAGGTAAGCAGATTTGGAAAGGTGGCTATGCACATTAGATATTTAAGATAAAACATACTGCATCATTTTTAAAGGACTAAGATTGTAAAAGGGACTAGACTCTGCTCATTAAACAGTCATGTCATACAAAAATCAGTAAAGAGAGGATTTGGGGTTTATTAATCAATGTACAAGCCTCAAAGGGATGAAAGAATTCTTAATGTGTTAATTCTAAGAACTGGGAAGAACACTGGCCCAAATACTGACTCTCTATTTCTAAGAAATTTAGTGGGCAGTAGAGTAGCACAGCAGCATAAAGCAAGTGACAAGGAAAAGGAAGCAGCTTAACCAAAGAAAAATTTACCCCGTTCTATAAACAGTCTCTTTCAGTGCTTCATATTGTCACAGCTTTTTGGCTGGAGCCTGGAACAAGACAGTAAGATAACATCATGAAACCTCTTGATTGACATGACATGGGGAACATTGTTACTGGAACCTGCAGCCTCTGTGAAGGGTATGCTCATGGCAAGGATGAGGAGGGCATGTGCAACGACCTGGTGGGGCCTCTATCTCCTGGCAAGAAAGTGATCTGAAACACAGAAAGACTGGTGTTTACGAATTATTTATTAATACAAACACACGTCTAGCAACTTTTCCTTATGTACTAACAGCCTTATGTGAACACCAGTAAATATCAATCTATGCAAGCAAGAGATACTCTAGTTCACTGGCTATTATACAGCAGAGAGAATAACCAGTTGAAATACATTTTCAAAGGTGATGTTTAAAGTACTTGAAAGAAACAGGTGAAAGCCTTCCTCATATATCATTATGCAGCAAGGTCACATTAGCATGCATTAATGAAGGACTGCAAACCTTACTTCTGAATTATATTTTCAAGCTTCTATCACACCCTCTGAGGTATTGAGTCAGGTTTTAATATTTCCTGGTGGTAGAGACTTGCAGAGGTAAACGTGCATACCTGCATTCAAAAGCATATTGCTTTCACCATTAATACGTAGCTTCGGCTCATGGTGAGACTGGATGTTCAAAATTACATCTATTAGATCAATTTTTTAAACATAGGCTTATGTCTAGAATAAATGCCATTGTTTTCCCTCATCTGTGAATCCTTAATTTCAGACAGAACACCGTGAAGAGATTAATTGCTGGTTATCAGTATAGTCTTCATTCACCTTTAGACTCACCTCAGGTAAGTTATGTAAAATGTGCATGGCTGTCTTAAGCACCAGCAAGATCAGATGCATGTAAATACACTTTATATATATATATAAAATACTATAACCAAACACTTTTTCTAGCTCTTTGATGAAGAATCTGAAATTAGTTAGTCATCCACTTGTACAGGCCAATGCCAGTTTTAAAAGCACACCAAGTTCTCTCTCAGTAGTTTAAACGTAGATTTTAAGTCCTTTTTCTTTTTTTAACTTCCAGTATGCCAGAGCAATCATACTAATTTCATTTTAAAAGAATGGATAATTTCCCTCCATGTTACTTAAGATGAAGGTCTAAATATATACATATATATTAAAGCATATATATTTGTGGGGAGCCTGTCGGAGACATGGCTGAAAGAGAAAGGACACGATCAGATTCAGCTGGTAAAGTGCTGAGAGCACAAGAAAAGAACTAAACGTGATTACAGGCAAGGACACTGTCCTTGAGGCCCTGATTAAGTAATAAACAGAATGTCGACAGGCTCAAAGAATGCACGAAGCCGGGAACTGCAAACCGCAAGAATGAGAAACAACACGATAAGGGGAACTCGGGTGGATAGCCAATAAGGAGCTAAGCTTTTGCAATATGTATGAGCTCATTAAGTAGAGTATAAATATGCGTGTATCCAATAAAGATTTGAGACTTGCTGACCATGATAGCATGAGGCTCGTCTCCCGTCTCTCAACATATATTAAAACAGGAAAAGGCATAATTCAACATATTTTTTTTTTCTACTGAGTTAGGGTGGGCCCTTAGTAATAACCTTGGGTTTGTTCAGTTTGGATTTACATGCAAATATCTGAGGAAACTTAACATTTTTATAAAGCAAGTTTTCTTCCCAATTACATTATTTTAATTAAAAAAAAAAAAGTTTCACTTGGTAGTGTTAATACAGCTTGGTGGCCTTGATTTCATGCATAATTTACTGGAGACATCTCAGACGCCTCAAAGTTGTTGTTCCTGTCCATCTCTTACTACTCTCTTCTAAATGGGATTCAAACTAGGCTGAGAGAACTTTCTCCCATTTGAACTACATGTTTGGGTGACATTTTAAGATTTCAGTCACGCTAATGGGTTGTTCAGAAACAGCACGTATGGAACAAGCGACAACCACAAGGTGTTAGTTCCATAGCCATACCGCAACACGCGATGAGCCAGTGAGGGCTGGCTTTTGGTGGTGCAGAGGCCAAAGAGTACCATGACACTCCCCTTGAAAGGGCACAGGTTTTTATTATGAGTTTGCTCATCTGTAGGTTCCCAGGTGAAGACAGCAGTCCTTTTTGGCACAAGAACGCATACTAGTAATGTCTCTTCTAAAGTTCTTTCACTATTTTCTTCCATATTTCCTTTCTCTACATAACATTGGGAGAAAAGGCCTTAGTGGAAATCTGCTGTAGCCATGGTGACCTCTTCAGCCTGCCAGGGAGAACATCACTCAAACTTCATGCACAAAGAAGTCTTCATGACCTTTCAGCTCCAATCCATACATATTCTGAAAGTTATTTCTCTGGCATTTTGGCAGCATGGTGGACTGAAGGCCAACACTCTTTTATTACTGTTATTTTGTATTAACTCTAAGTTTTATTAAAGCACCATCTTACCTTCCAAACATATTTGCCATCAGTCTGCAACTGCTGAAACCAAAGCTAGCTTTCTGGGTGATTCCCTACTTTCTGAAAACAGCTTTGTAAGCTACTGCAGGAAGAGGATACTACCACCCACTAAAGTTACATTGGCAATCTGTGTCTCAAAGTCTCAGCTTAGTCATGCATTTAAGTGCCCAGCTTCCTCCATATACCAATTATACACACATTACAAGTATTTTCCAACTGATACAAACAAAGCTATCCTGGGCATTGCAGATAACAAATGTTAACGTGCACATGTTCTGCTCCCTGCTCATTCCTCATAAAAATGTATCACACTACCTCTCCGTGGCTTCTAAACCTGCCTCACTTATCTAATTTTTCCATAGTTGCCAATCAATCCATTAGCCTCCCTGACCATAATCTTCCCTGAAGCATGAAGAATTAAGCAATAACAAGGAGACTTTATGCTTTCCTGTAGCAAAGTACAAAACCATCTCAGAGCTGCATGTGGTGATAAGTTTAAGTCAGTCCACAGCTTAAGGTTCTGTTGAGAAAACAATGGTCCAATAGGGGAGCTCCTAGAGAGGACCTGTTCTGTACAGGACTAGGAAACCTTTTACTTATGCACTGTGACCACATGAATATCAACAGGAAAAATACTGATGTAAGTCATCTGGGCCTTGTGTGCCAGACAAATTACTGTATATGAAAAAAGGGTAGTTTGTCTACAGAAGCCCAAATACCAGCCACTTAGAGCATCTCCTTAGGCACACAGGGACTTCAGCTGTACAGGTAAGCATCTAAAAATTTTGAATTTCAAGCCTTAACTGCTACTCAGTTGACCCAGCCCCTGTATTAAGGCACAGAGGTACATAGTAAGAGTGGTACTACAATTGCAAGAAGTTAAAAATGCACATCTCCACTTGTAAAAAAGTAAATAAATAAGAAGGTTCATCCCAAGCAACCTCATTTTTAGGAAAAAACATTCTGTTTATTGGTGTTTGTTATCTGGCCTGAAGTCTATATCCAGTCTAAGTGGGCCAGATTTTTTTTTGTTCTAGGACTCCACACCATTGACATTAGTGTGTGATTCACCCATCTTATAGAACTTAGAAATGCAAGTTTACTTTCAGGAGCCATAAACTAGAAACATAACCTAGTAAACCAGAGTACTGCAAGTACTCCTTTTAATCAGTCCCATTGAAGAGTGTTCTTCTGAGAAGATACAAATGCTAGTAAGGAAGATCTAGCTTCTACCTCCTATTCCCCGGCTGCCTAACTTATCTGAATGATTTCATAGTACAGTGCTTTAAACAATTGCCTGAGATTCTTCACAAACCAGGTTTGCAGAACCACGAAGTATCTGGAAGCCTTACAGGAACCTACTCACCAGAGGCGATCTTTGTGACACCAATATAATGCAGCACTGTTTTCTTCCTGTAGTTCATGTCATCTATCTCCACAGCGATTATGAAAGGCAGACAAGATTGTACCTTCAACTGGTGGGGTTTTATGGCAGTGTCACAGTGCTGATAGCAAAGTAAATCCAAACACAACCGAGAGCAGCCATGAGATCATCTTTCACTGACAGATGTGAATTTCTATTTTGGCATTACTGTATTTAGTAACATATAATGAATTCCATAGACATACCTCCATGGGATTTAACATTGTCAAATTGTGCTTATTCTTGCTGGTACAGCAAGATTAAAGATATTTGTTAATCTCTTGTTTTGTTTTTTGTCTATAGGGAGTAGAAGCTACAGAAGCACCTGATAGTCCAATATGGCAGGACCATGCAAAGGAAAGGCACCAGATGCCTGACTGGCAGGTTACCGTGTTACAGGCTAACTTGGAAGAGAGCTGTGCACCATATCATTGTTATAAAGCTGCTCTACAGGAGGTAAAAAGACATTTTTAGTTTTGGAAAAGCCAAATACATTTTATATATAATGCTGCATAAACCTGAAGTCAGTATGGGGTAGTTTACAGTAAAGCCTACCAGGGACATCAAGATAGATGGTATTTCAAATAACAGTTACTCCTTCTGACCCCAATTCCACCCCCTCAAAAAAAAAATCCAAAAACCCACAAACAAAAAAAAACCCACAAACCTGTATATAAAAGACTTGATCCTGCCCCATTTGCAAGTTATTTTACTTTAAATTACAAAAAGGAACCATAACATGCCAGCAGGTCAGGTCACTAATCTTTCATTACCACATTATGTTGATATTGTGTGACATCTTCACAGCCTACAACATAGATTAAAAAGTTTGATCCGTTGGTTTTATATGCTGTATTTCAGTCCAGTCGAGCTTGAAACCCACCAAACAAACCAACCCCACAATGGAGTAATAGCTCACATAGAGCAGACAGAAAAGACTTGGTGTAAAATTGTGCTCTCTAGTGGAGACATTTGATTTTCTACAAGAAAAGTTCGAGCCCTGCTTATCCATCCACTTGACCAACAGGTTTTCAGTGCAGAGAAAATACCAAGATTTTCCACAATATGAATAGTTAAGTGCCTAGTTCAACAGATTTATTATAACCAAGATAGGTTTATACTGAGTTACATGACAGATTACAGCTAGGTAAGGGTGTCTAAAGAGATTAAAAAATACCTAAGACATGCTTTTATGTTTCTTTAGATTTTACAAGGAATGGCATCCTTAATGCAACAGCAAAACATTTCTTTTAAGTGATGTGACACTTTTATATTGTCCTCAGTATTATAATATAGTCTGATGAAAATAGGTTAGGTTTACATCAAAGAGTGCTACTTGGTTTACATAATGAAAACTAGGATTTTTCTATAAATAAAGGTTTAATAACAAAATTCTCTGTCGATTTATTTTTTAGAGAGAACTGACTGATCACTAACTCCTTTATTTCTATTATGCATACATCACTGATGTATGATGTATGGCTGGAGGGGTCTTCAGGAAATACTAACTCCTGTTTCTTACAGCGTTAACTAAAAATAACCCTTCATGTTCTCAATGACAGCTGCTTACCACCATTTTTTCTGGCCAGATATGGAGCAATAAACACATGAACTCAATTTAATAGCAGATGAATTAGAATATATTTTTTAAAATAAATTGGCCACTTTATGCTTCCTCAACAATATACTGGATTTAGCTTCCTTGAACTCTACACCTTATCTAGGCTGTTGCAATCCATCTGAAGCTAGCTTTTTTGAGTCTTATTTCTATTTTCTAAATTTACAGCCAACTCATGCTAATTTTAAAATGCATTAAAAGTTGGCATGCATTCTAATTTAAGAGTAAGGATATAGCAAGACATGGATATTAGATTTCTCTTACGTGGTTGCAGAATGTTATAATCAGTTGTTGACTGTTACAGAAAGTAACATTCTCTCTTCCTCTTTGGCCCTTAATGATGAAATACAGGCGGGGGGTGAGGGTTTTTTTAATGCATACAGAAACACAGTGTTATCTTTCACATTTCAAGTTCCCTAGTATACTGAGAAAAGGCAGCCTAACACTTCAGCAAAGCCAGTAGTCTAGACTGAAGAAGTATCACAAGCCACAAACAGAATCATACAAGTTAAAAAGATTTGCCAGCTAGATGTTTTTTTAAACAGAAAAAAGTTTGTAATTGATCTTATGCCTAGAGCAAGGAGAGAATTCCACTAACTTCCAGCATAACTGGTACTGACAGAGCAGCAATTTAAATGCTCGTATTTAGTTATTTCTGTGACAGCAAGCAGACTTCCTGAGTTTTTGCAGTGGTAGTCATTCAAAATTTTGAGCTGGGGGACAGTTGTTTGTAACTGAGTACAAGAAAAACTCTCTACTTCAGCAGTTTTGTCATATCACTTAATAGAAAGATGAATAAGAACCAAGTAACAATCTGCAATTTGGGTACAGCTAGATATTTAGGGATATCTAAATACTTATGAAGTGCTGGAACTCTGCCAGACACTGTTTCCATTTAATATTCTTTTGCAAGGCTTCACAATATTCTTTAAATTTCTGTCCTTCGCACTGCAGTATCACTTAAACCATATGTTTAATTTAGACCATATGCAAGAAAAAAAAAAAAAAAACAAAAAAAAAAAACCCAAAACAAAAAACAGTTCATCTAAAAAGACCCCACGATTTCAAAATTAAGAACCCAAAAAAGACAAGCGAGATATCCCTTGAGGTCCTGTGTAGTTGCTGTTACAGATAGTTAACAGCGAGAGTGATCTTCGGTATGTTTAGTTTGAAATTCAGTAGTAGCCATGCAAAATTAACACAGTTGTGAGCATATTTAAGCACCACTTGAAGTTAACTGGTACACACTACTAGCTCTGTTGTAGTAATACCTGTCAGTCACACTAGCTCATGTATGGGAGACAGCCCAGTAATTGAGAGAAATGTTTGTTTTTCTAAGCCTCATTGAAGAGTGGCCATGTTTGCAAAACCTATTTTTTTTAGCTACAGAAGCACTATCACAGCAAGGCAGAAGTTTGCAAACTCAGATAATTATGTTACAGTTCACTTACAATCAAAATATGTTAAAAAAATTCCCAAGTACAGTAGATCTATGCATTAGGTTGTAAGCCATTTAGAAAGCAGGTCCAAAGTTGTATTACAGACTACAAGATCCCACTTGCCAATTCAGTTTAGCCCATGTAAGAAGAGCAGATGCGTGATACCTTCCAATTAAATCAACTTATGCATTTCTTGAGGGAAGAAGACAGAGATCAAAACCCCAGATGATTCATACAGACTTCCAGTCCCATCTTACAAGACAACTTTGTGAGGTTTTTGGGACACATATAGGAAATCATCTACATTGACAGATTACAGTTGCTACAACAACACTGCCATGACAGACCATTTTAAGGATAATTTACAGTAAGTCTTTCAGAAGCTCTTGTGCTAAGAAAAACCAAAGCTTGCACTGACCTATTTATAGTTCAAGTACTCTCTTTATTCTATGATAAAGAGGTTTTAGATAAAATGAAAGCACAGCCCAGGGGGTCCTCATAAGGCAGCAGATTTCAGCCTTCTCTCAGTTTCCTATATCTCAACAGTTGCAGAAGAGCCATTTGTGTAGCCACCTTTAGACTTCATGTGGTCCTGAATTGATACAGCCTAGGGGAAAAAAAAAAAAAAAAAAAAAAGATCGACTAAACCAAACATCTTATAAAATCTGGTTGCCAGAGCAATTATTAAAAGCATCGATTTGAAGAGGCAGATGAGCCATAGAGTAACAGTGCTGGGTCCCAACAGTAGTAAAGATAAGAACTAAATCTATGATTACTAAATGCTATTTTAAGTCAGTGCACGAGATGGGTCCTACTATCCAAAATCCACTTATTCTTATGTCCTTCACATTGTCACAGCTTTGAATTAAAGATGATGCATTAGCTGGACCTAGTATCAAGTGCTTTCACAGAACCCTTATCCAAAAGATTCTCATATGTAAAGATACTGTGGATATGAGCACTTCTTGCTAAATATATCTTCCACGGTACTTTATGTTTACAAACCAAGGGACAGTTCTGTTCTGGTGCTATTCTATCATTGAGGGGGGAAAAAAAAAAAGATCCGATTTTTCTCTCTCTCACAATTATCTAGTATTTTATCAGATGAACTGCTCTACAGGTTACGGAGTTGAGATTTCTGCTTATCCAAGAGATGCACACGTACTGATGAATAGTCACTACTCATCTCTCTCGCCCCAACATGCGCAGTGTGTACAAAGTTCATTGGTTCTCCGATCATATTCCGGTCCAGTCTCCGACGCCTCTTCTATAAGAGAGAAGATGTCTTAAGTCTCTGTTCAGAAAAGACAAGCAGCTTCCAGACAGAAACAAGCAGCTGAGATAAAAAAATAAAACCAAAACAGATGGTCACTACTAAGCCCTAATGACTCATCATGGCAACCAGGCTGAAGTTTCAGACTTCAGTAAGAGGAGGTCAAAGTCACTTTTATTACTGCTAATGGGATTTTTACAAAAATTTTCTGTAATGCTGGGAAGTCAAGGCCCAAGAACTTCAATCAGTAATATGGCCAAAGTTTCTGGCAAAACACACAGTTTAAACCTAGCTTAACAGGTCTGGGTTTATCTCTTGCATTACTTAGCCCAAACTAATCAAAACAACATGACAAAGTGTTTTCCACGTAACTGCGAACCAAAATTTCAAATCTGATAAAGAATTGCAGTTGTGCATCTACTTACTGGCTGGGGCTGCTCACCGTTGCACCAATTAAAACAAACCAAGAATTCAGTCATTATATTTTTTGGTAGGTAATAAGGTCTTGTTAAGTGTAATTATTTCTCTGGGAGTTAAAGCAGCATGAATACAAAGATGCCGTTCCTAAAGTGAGTTTAGGAAGGAACTGCTTGTGTAGATTCACTGGTAAAGATCACAGAAAGCATCTGATGAGAACCTGCAAAGATATTATTATTCAGATACATGCTAAAATATATCTCAAAGTCCTGCAACAATTATTGAGCAATACACATTTCAGAAAACTAAAACAAGACTAAAATTCTTCAACTGCACAGAAGAGCAGCATCAATTTAAAATCAGGGTTAAGAATTCTGCACATTTATTCCCAAAAAGACAGTAGTATAAGTTCTGGTTTCTTTGCAGATGCAGAATAAAAGCAATGTTAGAATTAAGTCAGTTCTTGTTTTACCGTCTGTGGTCTGGTTGTAAGCAGAGCTAGCCAATACCTACAAACTGTTTCGTATTTTGAAAGAAAATAGCTTTGAAGCACAACACACTGAATGCTTAACATTCCAATAAGCCCTTAAAAAAGAAAAAAAAAAGAGCCCTGTATACTAGCTGCAGAAACCAGCTTCATCAGATAGAGGCTAGAGCTTCCCAGAATGTATAAAACTATTAACAGACGACTCTTGAACTGGAAACACAAGCAGGAAACCCACTGATTTTAAATACTCTGAAGCTATGGTAAAAAACACATTTTAGTTATTACCAACTTAAAAAAAAAAAAATTTCTTCCAAATCAAACCCGGGGCTATAGAGTAGCCTTCCATAGAAGGATTTTCATACTCAGCTCATTAAAACAATATTAGAACATGTTAATTTATATAGAATGGGTTTCTTCTTTTATTTTAAAGCTGACAGTTTAACAGAAGTCACAGTTTCACCAAGTCAGTCTTTCTGAAAGCAATCTGAAGTCTTCAAAACCAAACAGCATAAGCTTCCTCCTTCACAGGCATTTCTTATGTAGTCCCACAGTTACATAATTAGCACTTCTATTTCTTTCACCTTGGTGGTTCTCTTACACTTTATCACTTCTCATAGATTTTAAAAAATTTTTGCCATTTATCTTTCAAAGCATATTACGTTTGCCTCTTAGCTTTAGGTGGCCTGTATGATACAATATTGCAGAGCATGCCCTATACAATTCCATTTTATCTCAGGTAGTTTTAATACAACTGCTTATCTGGTTCAATTATCACAATGGCCTTTATCACCACCAATGCCTTGTTGGGGTGCAGCAAAGAAGAGACAGTGGCACACACAACCGTAAGAACATGCGGATACTGAAGTTTTGCCTACACTTCACATTAGTTACAGATTTGTGGAGTTCGTTCATGTTAAGGAGATTGCATCAAAGCTAAGATGTCCTTAAAAAACATAAAGCATGTGTCTGTACACTAACAGCCTATTTTGAAAACAGACTGAGATGAGCATCAAACTAGATAAACATCCCCAATCAAAAATAGTTAGTGAACACCTACTCACCTCCCACCGTGCCCTACCTCCATGGGGCTCCATGTGTACCTACCTGGGTGTTACCTGCTGCTCCCAGAAGTCCTGACTGGATGGAACATCCTCATTCAAGTGCTGGCATGCAGCCAGCTCCTCTCAGAGCTCCAGCACGTCTACAGTCCATATTCCTGATCACTAAGCAAGAAAGCCTCACGCTGAGACAGCTCCTTTGCTCTGCAAGGTGCTGCAGATGCCTGTTGTGCACTCTGTGCTTACCTACAGGCGTCAGAAAAGCAGAACGGAAACCAGAAATAGCGCTCTAGCTTGGTGTCAGATCTGTGCAGCCTTCTCAGCACTATCCATGCAGCCTGTGGCTCACTTCCACCCCTGCGGCAGCTCTGCAGGTGTCCTCCTGGCACACGGCAGCACTGGACGTTTTCCTGTTGTGTTTTGCAACAAAACCCCTCTTTTCCTCCGTGTGAGTCAGAGTATCATCCTCCAGGACAGAAGAGTCCGTGCTAGGGCATGGGATTGCACCTCCCTTCCAGAGACTCAAGGTTTCCACAATAACTGGAAGAATTAAAATAACATCTTAATGTGGTCAGGCTCACCCAGGACTAATAACGGTCAACAAGAATCCCCAAACTGAGAACACAACAACATTTTGTCACTGTTGGCACACAGACCAGAACTGGACAATATCCTGTTGTTCTTTCTCTCTATTTTTCACCATAGCAGCAGTATCATGGAGGAGAGAGAGACAAAGGGCCAGGGAAATGGCTAGCACGCGTGGACACAGATGTTGGCTGAGATGGTCAGGATGCACAGCCATTCTGGAGTTCGTAGCCTTAAAGTGCCCGGGAGATTTATGATGGGTTAGCTAATATTTTACTGAACATAACATTCAATTTGTTCTACTTTTGTTATGTACTAAAAAGTATTTGAAATATTTTATTTACAAAATATCAATTCTTTACGAAGCAGAAAATATTTGCCTGCAGCAAAACAAAAGAATTCTCCCTTTTCATAGACATGGGTGATCTTGCTAAATAACATCCACTAAACATAGCTATTCTTCACAATTGTCCTTTAGATTCAGTTCTGATCAACACAAATCCTTGACTCTGAGCAGTAAGTGAAAGCCAACGACTGTGAAGTTAGCAAACATTATCACATGTCAGATGCAGGCAAACAACACCCTGCCCCAACTGAGCTGTCGTGATGACTTCCAGTTACTGTACTTTCATCCCAGCTCTGTCTCACCTCTCTCTGTGAGGTGAGAGAAGCATATTTCAGACCAGTTGCCTTTCTGAAGGCCACTGTGCTTCAGATGTGTTCATTAGCCTTACTTTGCTCATTTGGTATTTACATCATGTTAGAAACTTGAAACAGGTGTATGTTTATGTATTTGAATGGCAAGCTATGGTAAAAAACAGTGGAACTTGTATTTCTAAATAAAAAATTGTTTTTGAGCACAAAACCTGGAGTGTATATTGCTCGGTGAAAGGTGAAGAGTAAAAACTAAGAAATAACCAAGACTTTAGAAGAACCTTGGAGCCAAACAGCCGAAATCTTGCTGTAGAGTGAGTTCACTGCTTGGGAATGGCATCCTGATTTTATTAATATATGTATAGATTGCAAGTTTAGTTCAAGATGTAGTCCTCACACTACATAATACCACCATTATGTAGTATGCTTACATAATGACCTTCTGCCATCCTGAAGCTTCATAGAAAACTGAGAATAGGGTTTTACCTGAGAACTCTGTTACTCTACGTGTGTTGGTATTGTTAATCTAAGGAATTTGGGTGTAGTTTCTAAAGCAATTTGAAACTTCTCCTTTTAGAAGCTAAGTAGACACAGATATTAAAAAAAAAAAATAAATTCAAAACCCAAAACCAACAGTAACAAAAAGTCAAACCCAAACACTAAGGCATCTTCTCTAATTCAAAGTGGAAATGAGCTTAGTCACAAAATGAAAAAAATCCGTTTTTAACTAGCTGTCCATTCCCCCTCCAAAAGGAAGAAAAGCCAAGAAACCACATTAGGTGTTCTCTCTGGAAGTTAAAAATAATTGCAAGAGAAATCAACCAAGATTTGCCTGGGATCTTACCAGAAGAAAATTAGTAAAAATCACAAAAAGATGAGAAGCAACCGAAATGGATGGCAACACGGCAACCACGGGTGTTGCAAACATGTTGAACTGTTAATAGCTTGTAAATTATGGAAGTTAATATTACTAAAAATGTACACTTTTTTT
>VWZY01004303.1:207556-222650 GCA_013399075.1 Chloroceryle aenea
GGGGAAGCCGCATGCAGCGGACACCGGCCTCCCTTTGCGGAGCGCTCTAGTGCGGCGCGGACCAGCTCTGCTGCTGCTCCCTCCTCCTCCGACCATGGCGTTGCCTGGTAGTTGACGTTGGGTTTTTCCCCTTTTTACCTTTTCCTATTTCNGCGCTGTAACGCGTCCTGATGACTTTCCCTTTTCTCGGAGCGCCATACGATGTGCTTGTGTTGGTGGGATGATAGAGGAGTCTGCTTTATCTTAGCCTCTTTACTACTGCTTTTTATCTGCATGCAAAGAAACCTGGTGGAGGGTTAAGATTCTTCTCTGTAGCTTCAGGGCTCAGATCCTGAATCTTGCTTTGAAGTGGGTATTGAGCTTCCCAGGAGCTGTCCTGACCAAACAGTTTTGTGTTTTGTTTTTTTGTTTGTTTGTTTTGTTTTGTTTATNTTGTTTTGTTTTGTTTTGTTTTCTTATCACTGTTTCAGCCCCAAGATGAAATAGAAGTTGAAGATGGGTTTAAACAGTATGATGGTAAGGCTTTGCTACAGTGTTATCAAAGTGTAACTCAAACTTGAATTGATTCTTTGTGTACTTTTTTGGTGTTGACTCTGTTACCGGATTACACTGAATTGCTGCATAACGGTAGTTGTCTGTGTTGCCTTAGTGATCAGTGCGTTAGATATGGAAGCTATGATGAGTACCATCAACGCTTGGATAAAAAACCCAGTCAAGTTTGAACGTTCTCATGGGATCAACAACACATTGGATACCCAGCTCTTACAAGATAAGGAGGGAGGAGATGAAACAATCCACATTCTTATCGTTGAAGGTTTCCTGCTTTACACCTACAGGTAATTAAGGGTGACTTCATATTTTTTCATTATAATGTGATTTTTATATGATAGGTGAAGCTCCAGGGGAATAAAAAGATCTGCTCTAAACCAAGAATTGGCAGCTAGCATTGACTGCTGGTGAATTTCAGTGTCACAAGTCTGAAGATAGCTCTAGAGGAAATGGATGTAGTTTTACCTTTCCCTTTCTTGCTAGTAATCAAACAGTTTAGCTGTAACCAAACATATCTTTTTTCAGGCCACTGATTGACATATTCCACCATCGATACTTTCTTTCCATTCCATATGAAGAGTGTAAAAGGAGAAGGAGGTAAGTTTATCTAGGTATCTTTGCTAGCTATTCATCATTCAAGACTTTGCTTCTCTAAAACTTTTAGATAAGAAAGGATAAACATTAATGTAGCTGCTGTGTTGGGAGACTGCAGCTTCCTTCACCAACCCAAAAACTTCTTACCAAAATATTAAATATGAGAGACTAATGCTCAGTTTCAGCACAGACCTATCAATAGGCTTCCTCTCCTTCTGTTTTTCCAGTGATACAGTTCCCAGGTCATGAACTATCCTGGGGTTTTATATTTGTCTGTCATTCTACCATACTGTTCTTAACACAAATATGATGTGCTAAGTTGAAAAAGTTACATTTCAGAGGAATAAACAGACAGCTATTTTACCCAAGTTCTGCTAAAGCTTTAAGAGAAGGCTGTTCACCAATATTAAGATTAGTCTGGTTTAGGAATGCTTTTTGCACCTTGAACACTTTGGACCAGCACTTCAAATTCCAGCTCTTTTGGATAATTTTTGTGCTTGCAGCTTATGCTAAATACTGGCTTTGGAGAAGCTCAGACTGCACGGGGGGCAACAGGGGCAGGCTAGCGTATAGAGAAACTGAATGAGCTATCTGACACTTTCCTAAACTGTAATTAGGATCCTCTTGGATAACAGTGTCTTAATTTGTAGTTCAAGGAATTACACTGTACCAGATCCACCTGGATTGTTTGATGGCCACGTTTGGCCCATGTATGTGAAGCACAGGAAGATAATGGAAGATCTTGGAGTTGATGTGGGTAAGTTTAATGACAAAAACACTTCTGAAAGACTGCTTTCTGAGAGTGCTTTTCAAACTTGGGATACTCTTCTGGTTAAGTGCATGAGAGCAGTTGAAGCAGGTGGATGGAGTATATATCTTTGACACCAGTCAAGTGCATGCTCTTTAAATTAGGATCTGTCAGGCTTACAAAAACATTAAATTGTAGCTCTTACTTTACTTTCTTTAAGTGCACTTGAATGGAACAAAATCAAAGGAGGAGCTGTTTAATGATGTGTATGGACAGATCCAGAATAAGATTGAAGAATTACTTAAAATGCAGGTATGTGTTCATGCTTATAATTGCAACTCAGAGGCAACCCTTTTAAAAGCTGTGTTAAAAAAGCATGAAGCTGTAACTTGAAATATGTTCCCGTATATCTTTCTGTTTAGAAATAAGCTGCTGCTGCTTGTGGGTGAAGATGACTCCTGTTTGCTCTGCGCTGTCTGCCCGACTGCCACTAAAGTTCCAGCTTCTGTGAAGACTCTCAACTCTTAAATTTGACTTTGGTCATATGGTCATAATTAAAAAGCACTTCCCCCCCCCTTGTCTGTCATCTTAATTTGTGCTTCAGCTTAGTATGTGGCTTCAGATGATCTCAGTCTTCTCCCAGTCTCCACGGTGTTGGGCATTCTTTTCACTATGCTCTTAACCACCCGTGAGAGGGAAACCACATCAGCTCTGCTATGCTAAGTGGCACAGCTATCCAAGGAGAGCATGTGCATGTGTGTATAGATCTATATACATCTACTGCTTTGAGTCCTTTCACATTTCTATAATCCATCTAACTGAGCAGCAAGTATGCTTGAAGAATCACAGCATTTATGAGTCTGGAATAGACCTCCAGGANTGTCTCGGTCCCTCTGCAGCATCTCCCAACCCCCCAGCTTAAGTGTCATCTGCAAATTTACTAACAGTACACTCCATCCCCTCATCCAGGTCCTCAATAAAGATGTTGAACAGAGCTGGGCCCAGTACTGATCCCTGGGGGACACCACTGGTCACCAGACACCAACGGGATGTGGCACCATTCACAACCACTCTCTGTGCCCAGTCATCCAGCCAGTTTTTGACCCAGCAAAGGGTGTACCTGCCCAAGGCACGGGCTGTCAGCTTTTCCAGCAGGATGCTGCAGGAGACTTTGTCAAAGGCTTTGCTGAAGTCTAAGTAGACCACCTCAGCAGTCTTCCCCTCATCTACCAGATGGGTCATCCAGGCATAGAACGAAGTCTAAATAAATTAGGTTTGATTTTGCTCTTCAAAAATGAGAGAACAATAGGTTTTTAGGCCATTTTACTAGCATTGAATTTCTTTTAAATCCAGTGCACGCGTTGATCTTTGATGCTGATAGTTCAGAGTCAGGGAGAAAATTTTACATAGAGCAATCAGTTTTAAAACTTATGTTCTAGCTGATTTCAGTACTGTTCTGTAGCTTAATGCAAGTCCCTCTCTATGTATATCCTACAGAAGTAGTTGAAGGCCCTGGTTTACATAGAAGAGCAGTGAGTGTATGAAGGCTAGCCCGCGTAGGGGGAAAAGTGAATTTAGGATAAAGACTTAAGGCAGGGAGCGGAACCAAACAAATCAGTCTACTAGGGGTCCAAGAGGGAAGACAGTTATCAATCCATTGTCAGACTAGTCCTTTTTCTTCAAAACACTGAGAACCAGCAATTACTTCAAGCCCAGATGCATTAGCTTCCTGACAGGAGCTGGTCCTCCCCAGTATCCCCTAGAAAGGGAGAAAGTTGTTTCATTGTTTTGTGTATGTACTGTCAAAGTAGGGTTTGGGGGGAGTGTTGTTGTCTTAATCCCATAAGATACTGTACTTGGTAGGAGTTTAGTTTTAGGGGGTTTGGTTTGGAGAATCATCTGCTTCGGTGAAGTTTTCAATTGGGCAAGAGCTGCCTTTTTGTGCAATTCAACCATATTCTGCTTAAACAAACCCCTGTTAATAAGCAAAGTGCCCCAAATCCTCGGAAAATTGAGGTCTTGGTCATCACTAAGGATGCACTTCATTATTTTCTATTATACTATACTAAGGAGCTAAGGCAGAACAAGCATCTGTACCTTTTTTCTGAATGATCACAGCAGCTCTGCCTGCTCAGAATTGAAATACTTACTTAAGAAGGGCATTCCAGTAGAGAAAAGGCATCATATCAGCTTTCATATGGTACATGGTGACTCTCTCCTTACTCTGGTCAATGGGAAAAGTCTCCAAAGGTTGAGCATCGTAGTCAAATTCTGCTAGAATCACCTTATTATAGCCTGTTACTAGCGGGCAGGAAGTATATCCGTCATACTGCAACAAAGAATATCCCCTTTTCATTAATCTGAGTAAAGACTAAATGCTGAGGTATTAAAAGCCATATTGTTAACATTTATATTTCAAAATAAGTTACTAGGATGTTTCTGCATTTGCAGTGTTAATACCACTGGCTGCTAAGCCAAGTGTGGTTTAATAACCGTAATACTAAGCCGTTTTATTTCAAATGTAGATGGCTTAATAACAGTGCTTAAATTAGAACCAACCTAGAACAATAGGGCTTTGTGTCATTAACTGCTGGTTATTACTGTCACTAGCAGAATAGGTGGTCAGTAGCTCAGGATGAGAGCTGGTGCTGGCTTTAACAGGCAGTATATAAACAGGATCTTTAGTCTACTTGCAATGTCCAGACGATTGCAGGAGTGTGGTCGATATCCAGGTTAGTACCCCAAGGAATATTAATTCAGAAGGCATATGTAAAATTAAAGCCAAGTGTCAAAGAGAAATCTGAACATAGTTATAGGCTTAACATCTGTAGTACAAACTCTTCAATTTAACTCCTTAAAACATCATGTTCTGTACAGGAGAGGCAAATTTAACATTGTACAGATATGTCAAGTTTGCAAGGGTTTTCTTGGAGTAGTGATTATACTACTCAACTGTTTAAGTCAGTCACCTGCACCAAAGAACCCAGACTAATCAGCCTTTAAACGCTTTTCAACTCAGAAGTCAGGGAATTAAACAGATAACATTTTTAACAGCAGTATCAAGAATATGAATTGTGCAACTAAACTGCTGTTAACACATGCAGTGTTTAGCCATTTAGCACTCCGGCTGCTGATGCAAAAGTTCTTCCTGCCTTCCGGTTCACAGCGTTTAACTGCTTGCAAGACTTCCTGCTTAAGAATGGAGAAACATTCAAGATAACTTCTCCCTAAGGCAAGATCTGCAGGTACCTTTTTAGTTGGCAACTGGTTCTTCATGACCAGGGAAATAGTTTTATCAAGGACTCCAGACTGGGCAGCTATAAAAGAAAGAAAAAAAGAGAGCATATTAAGGCTTTGTTTCAGGTGGCCATCATTGTTACTACTTGAGCAAACACTAGCAGCCAGGCACTTAGTTGGACAATTCAGCTCTGATTGAACTTAATCAATTTAGGAAGTTTACAGTCCCATATAGGAAAACAAAACAAACCAAAAATCAACAAATATTTGGAATAATGCTTTGGCCTCACTGTTTCCAACATGCTAAAGCTTAATGAATCTTGAGCTGTATGTTTATAGTCTATGTCCATTCTCCTGCTGAATTTTACTTGCTCAGTCTTTCCAAACACTAAGACTCTGGCACACTCAAATTTTGTTTCAACTGCTGTAAGGGAAGTTTTCTAGACCCATTTGCTGGTATAGTTGACTATACCATTCTTCAGGTTATGCCAACAACATACTGTATGGCTGCGTTTTTCACCTTCTTACTTGTAGGTTTTGGGTTTTTTTTGTTTGTTTGTTTGTTTTTTTTCCAGTTGTGAAACTATATTCCTAAAATGTTTTTATATTGGACCCCGTGGCTACAAGAACAGAACAGATGATTCTTCAATAGTGACTTATCGGTTAGCTGACATATATGCATGAGCTGCTAAGAGAGAGCAGAAAGGTTTGTTACTGAATGATGACAGAATGCAAGAGTAGTACATGCACTTTATGTCATTCTCTGAACACAGAAAATAGAATTAGCTCATCCGTGAGGCATTTGGAAGACGAGGAATGGGGGTTAATGGCATCAGCATGGTCTAGGAGACCGGTCTTTTTAAAAGCTGGAAATAATTGAGCCAACACCTCAGGAATAACAAACTAAAAAAGCTTACTGTCAGTCCCACAGTCTTCAGCAGACACCCAAACACACACCCTCAGCTTTACCTACAGCTGCAGCAGTTTTTGATGTTGGAAGGTTGGTGCAGTCTCCAATACCAAATACATTGGGATACTTTTTATGTTGTAGGGTTTCCTTATCTACATCCACCCAGCCAATTCCATCTGAGACAGGACTGTTGATGAGTACATCAGGTGGCCCCATGGGGGGTGTGACGTGAAGCATTTCATACTAGACAGAAAGAAAAGGCACTGAACAGCTAGTTTACCAGAGCAAATCATACCTGTGTTGATAAGGCAATAAGCACAGTGTGGAAAGGGGGTTTACTTGGTTGGTTTGTTGTGGGTGGGGCTTTGTTTGTTTTGGTTTTAATCACAAATATGTGTATTGAAAATTTGATGTGCATCCTTTTATTAACACAAACCTTATCAAGCAGTTCCACTTAGACTGGCATAATATTAATTTACCTTCCTCCATATACATCTGAGACATTCCCAAGTTATACTAACAAGGCACACAGGACTCCAAGCATGATTTATGATTTTTTTTTTTTCTTCTCTCCATCTTAGTTTCAAATTAGTGATGTTACTCTGAGGGGGAAATGGAAGCCTACAGCCAAGCATGTTTTACAGTGCAGCAGTTATGTTACAGTATACATGGAAAAGAAATAGGACCAAACTAGAGGTCTGAATGCTCCTGACCTGATGAACTTCAGTCACTCCAGGTTTGTCCAAGTTTTCAAACACAGCTTCTTGCTTGTCTGCTCGAACTTCTACAAGGTTGCACTTGTAATTCACAGCAATATTCCTCTCCTTTATTATCTCAAGCAATGCATCAGCATACTTCTTAACACCAAAAATGACACCAAGCGAAGTGTTGAACATTATGTTTGCTTTGGAACGTTTCCCTATCTGCACAGAGACCAAATTATTAGCCTTTTCTATTAAGAAATTCTGACAAGCTAGCAGAGACAAAAGAACTATGCTGCACTCCTACATAAGAGCTAATAGAACTATTACTGCAGTTCAATTAATTAATGAAATATCAACATTAGAACTCTCAAGATACATCTTTTTCACGTGATGTTAGAAGCTAGACAAGATAATCTTTGCCCTTTCTGAGTGAAGTACTGAAGACACTCCACACAAATTGTTAGTGAGAAGAGGTGGCTGTAGCTGCAACTCATTGAGGAACTGCTGTATGTAGGTTAAGCACTTGTAGCAGCTTAGCATTATAGTTTTCCAAAACATTCACTTCTATGCATTATTCAGGTACTTGCCCAGCAGACAGCTAATGAAACAAACACATAGGGAGCCTGACACTTCCACTTGAAGTTGTCTTTAGTTTCCACTAAGGTTACTTTAACAGCCTGGCTAAGACCCCTCCTGATGCCAAGAAAGTGTGCCACAAGGGGCAAGCATGGCCACTTTTCAGACTAGCAGAAAAAGAAATGGCAACAGGTATGAAGTACTCAACATAACAAGAATTCCTTAATTCCAGACAGCATTATTTTAGTGCAACACTTGAAGTTATAAATTAGACTAAGGACAATTGTATCTGTAGCTCACCAGATGCAGGGTAAGCAATTCTTTTTATGGATTCTAAAATCTACAAGTTTTTCCAGTATTAAATATATGCTAAAGATTCATGTACATTTCAGCTTAATTTATTATATTTTAATAATAGGAAGAGACACTTTAATAATCCTGAGTCACACTCATCTCGTATGGTTATTATTTGTTTTAAAGATAATATGAAGCCCTGAGAACAAACCTTCCTTCCAACTGTGGAAACAAGCAGTAGCAGAGAAAATAAAATACTTACTTTCCTCCAGTAGGCTTCTGATAAATACATGATCTTCTGAGGAGCCCCTGCACACTTCACCGGAGTATTTGGAAAAGTGAAGATAGCGTTTCCTTCCTTGAAATCTTGCAAAGCTTTCCATGTTTTCTCCACCGTATGAACGGAATAATTCGAACCTATTTTAGGGTGATCAAAACCCTCAGGCAAGCCTTTGATCTAAGAAAATGAAATTAAGGTTTAAAATACAGATGGCAAAAGTTTTGTCATCATTCTCAAGTATTAAATGCAGACTTGAGAAATAGTTATTTAAGAAGCCTCTGGCAAAAAGAAAGCCCATACATAATTGCTAATTGGCATTTTTGAAAATGAGCGTAGCAGTCAAACAGGTATTTTCTTTACAGAATCACAGAACGCCAGGGATTGGAAGGGACCTTGAAAGATTATCTAGTCCAATCCCCCTGCTGGAACAGGATCACCTAGATCAGGTCACACAGGAACACATCCAGGTGGGTTTTGAATGTCTCCAGAGAAGGAGACTCAACCACCTCCCTGGGCACCCTGTTCCAGTGTTCTGTCACCCCCACTGTGAAAAAGTTTCTCCTTATGTTTACAGGGAACCTCCTATGTTCCAGCTTGCACCCACTGCCCCGTGTCCTATCATTGGATGTTACTGAGAAGAGCCTGGCTCCATCCTCCTGACGCTCACCCTTTACATATTTATAAACATTAATGAGGTCACCCCTCAGTCTCCTCCAAGCTAAAGAGCCCCAGCTCCCTCAGCCTTTCTTCATAAGAGAGATGCTCCACTCCCTTAATCATCTTTGTAGCTCTGCACTGGACTCTTTCAAGCAGTTCCCTGTCCTTGAACTGAGTGGCTCAGAAATGGACACAATATTCCAGATGCAGGGCAGAGTAGAGCAGGAGGAGAACCTCTCACAGTCTGCTAACAATACACCTTCTAATAACCCCCAGGATGCCATTGGCTTTCCAGGCCACAAGGGCACATTGCTGGCTCATGGTCACCCTGCTGTCCACCAGGACACCCAGGTCAGTCCCCAGCCTATACTGGTACCTGGGGTTGTTCTTTCCCAGATGCAAGACTAACCTTGCCCTTGTCATATTTCATTAAATTTCTCCCTGCCCAACTCTCCAGCCTGTCCAGGCCAAAATTAGAAATTAGTAGATGCAACATTTATCGAAATGACTCTGGTCTGCAACATCAGTAGCATATGTGTTCAGTGTAGACTCTGATCCAAGTTTTTGTAAACTAATGCATGAAAACCAGAGTAAGAATATACAGTCACTCTCCCATCATTCTAAGTAAAAATGCTGCCAAAAAAAAGAGGGTGAGGGGGACAATGTGCTTGGAACATTACAATCTACACTAGGAAGTATGCTGCTGGTGAGAACAAGTAAGAGAAACATCCTTTTTTTAAACCATCCACTTTCATTTTAAAGCCATACAAATCTGTTACTATGTATTGTATTCACTGCAGAGTAATAGTGATTAACTGTGTTACATGGCTTCTACTACTAAATTTATTTTTATTAGGTTATATTGAAAATATCTACATGCAGACTGAGAGGGTCACTGAACACAATGCAACTTCTCATCTCACTGACCTAATCACTAGAATTAATCTGGTGTGACTATAGTTAACTAAGACTAGCTCTTGTTTTACATACGCCTCGGGAGCTTTTCAGAGATATACTCAAATACATTATCAGGTTCAAGTCAGGTTAAAACCATGGGTGTCAAATCATTCAAGCATCTTGCCTTTGTGTTTTCCTCCTCCCACAGTGGCTATGCTCATTCCAGTGCCACACAATGGTATTAAAATTTTCCTCTGAGGGCCACTGTTTACAGTGCACAGGAAACCTAATAGGTGGGAAGGGCCTCAAAGCCTGTTGAAACACTTCTGTGGTAACTCAGCTGGTTCCTTTTGAAGTGCATCCTTGAAGAGAGGTGAGGGTGGGTCAAATGATTTCTGCAGGTCAGATTTTACTGACTGCTGTGTGTTCCTCACTTCTGCTTACATGACAAGATGCTTTGGTCTATGGTCAGCACACCCTATATCCCTTCACTACAGACTGCCTTTAAGTTCTAGATTTATATTGTTGCCCCCTCTACTGATATTGCCATAGGGATGCAACAAAGCTGTCTTAGACCACCTTCCCAAGGGTAATTTGGGTAATTACATGGAGATCTGTGAAAGGAGTAAGTCATTAGGCTGTCTTTTGGTTCCTTAATTTGTATTAGTATTCACCATCTTGCTGTAAAAAACAAAAATATCTACTGAAAGGTCATTCACTTTAGTGAATCACAAGGATACATCGTGCCATTAAAACTGGTATAAACATGATTGTTGTAAAACAAATACCTTCTCATAATGCAGACTAATCCCAAGGGCAATTATCAGGTACTTGTAAGATATCTGTTGTGTAAGGGGAAAAAAAAAAAATTAGAAGAAACCCAAAACTTTAAGCAAATTCAAGTTATCTTGTTCAGTTATCTGACAGTTATATGGCAGACTCATAAAGGTAGGAGATAGAGGAAGCCTAAGTAACAAAGTTATGCTCTAAGAATAATTTCTAGTTAAAATGCTAACTGCATTACAAACCATACACAGAGCCTTTGTTATACAAAATAGCAAGTATTTTGACCAAAATATTCTATCTTTTGTGTTCAGTTCACTACAAAAAAGGAAAAAACAAAAAGATATTTGAAGTTGATGTTATTCTAACCTACATATCTGCAACTTATATTAGAAACAAATTTTAGGATCAAGTACTTCTCATAAGTCTACGTGGAATTTCCTGGCCTCCTAGATCCTGGAGGAATGTCTTGTTCAATAGACAGCTCCAAGGGGATCTGCAGGAGGTGGACAGACAAGTCATGACACATAAAAACTGTTCATTATTTTTTTCCACATTACCTTGATATCATTCTCCAGCCAGACACAGTTCTTATCCGGATCCAGTGCGGTAACTCGAGATTTGATCCACTCAACACCTTTAGGCATTACGCTTCCTGTTGGACGCGCAGAAGTTGCCAGCTGCTTTGCACCACCACCAACCAGGGTCCACAGTGGCTGATAGTAGTGAGTCTGAAAGAAATGTTCATAATGGGCATTTAAGTGATGTTTAAAGGGACTTTAAGATGAAGGCATATCACTCCAAATAGGAAGCGATGTGCTCTTACATTGTATTATTCTTAACAAAAGAAGCTGTTCAAATAATCAAGAGCTTTGCGTGACAAAGTAGGAGGGACGCATGCAGCTCTACTGTGGAGCAACAAATCTCATGCAGAGTCTTCCAAAAGATGGCTAGTTGGCTTTCTCTCCCCAGTTAAAAATGCAAGGTTGGAGAGGGATGAGAATCAGACCAATTTGGTCACATATGTAAATCACTTACTCTTTTCAATGCTTTACAACTGAGGAGACTTACCTTACTTGGCTCAACAACAGCCACATTTCCTGCCCCTACTTTCCTCTTCATCCGAGCACTCATGGTAATTCCTCCAGTGCCTCCTCCTAACACAAGTACTTCATAATAATCCTTGGCAGCACACCTGGCTCCTGTATGTAAGCCAAAGAAGCTCATCTTGTGCATTCCTGGTTTCAGCAGCCACACACCAGGACGGAGGCAGGAACATGACACAACTCCAACTGCTGACATCTTTTAGTAAGTAGGTAGCTATAAGATAAGGAAAGGCACCAGTAACAATTACAGAAGGTAGAATTTTTATTTATTTATACATCTGGATGAGTTTTCAAGGCAAGACTGTAATACTAAACTTTTCTTGCAGCTAAACAATTAATTTGCAAATGGATTGTAATCAATTTGTGAACATACAGAGTGTG
Source organism: Chloroceryle aenea (assembly GCA_013399075.1). Lineage (NCBI taxonomy): Eukaryota > Metazoa > Chordata > Aves > Coraciiformes > Cerylidae > Chloroceryle > Chloroceryle aenea. The sequence goes on from VWZY01004303.1 coordinate 219,273, forward strand.
ATTGCACTAACTGTAATGTGTCAGCCAAACACTCCATTACATTTGTATTTTAAAGTTAGGATGTTCCAGCATATGTACACATCAGACACACCCCTTCTCACCAGGGGTGTGTCTCAGGGGTGCAAGCCATTAGGGTAAGCATGCCAAGTTCTACAGTGCTTTAAGCAAGGCCATGTGTATTAGTCCAAGCTTGACAGGAAAAGAAAGTTCAATGGAACAAGAGTTTACATCTTCCTAGGTCTGGAATCTTTGGGTGTATCCTAAATATTCTCTATCCATGGTCACCTCTTAGATTTTACATTAGCAAAGTTGCTAGAAAAGTTCAGAATCCCATACTTATCCTTGCTACAGCTGCACCCTGTCACCTGACAAGTGAAAGACAGAATCCTAAAGTGTGATGTATCTTGACAGTTGTAGCACTGGATGTGCAATTGAGTTAGCTAGAAGAGAGTCAAGGTTAACTCATGTTTCCCTCCCTCTTCTAGAGTGAACAAGAGCTCTTCCTGTTCTAAATCCATTGTTTGCACATGCCTCAGTATCAGTTTTTAGCCTTTCAGTGATAAAACAGGTATAAACTCATTTTAATTCAATTCCTTATTGCCACATTGCCAATAAAGAATGAGTAAGCATTACAAAGTGTAAAGCAACTTATACCTGCTCCCCTTTGTTTTAACTACTTGTGTCAAGCAAGAATTCCATTTTTTTCCACTTAAAAAATGTAGAACTCATTTATGGTACTTACAAACACGACTTTGAAAATTAAACTAGAAACCTCAAATACTTGAAAGAAAATCGTCCTGGGGCAGCTTCAAAATTCTCCACTATGCTAGATGTAATTGAGCAATACATTCTTCTTCATGTGTTATCTTAACATCCCTCATCCCTGTATATCCTGAATTCATTATCAAGTCCCATTATTAACCTCTACAGTACAATTAATAGAGGGAAACATCTCAGAGATGTCCACTGTAAAAAGATTTTTAATAATTTTTGCAGGAAGTTTCCAAGATGCAGACCTATTCTTCCCATCCCCCTCCCCATTCAAAATAAAAATCCCCGCTCTAGAAAAAGTTAGTTTCACTTTAGAAGGCTGTTTATCATCTATCTAGTACACGCGGTTATTTAAAGATGGGGATAGACTGCACAAGCAAGGGGAGGAAGTTTGTTCTAGCCCTAGAAAGATGTGTCCTGCATTCTCCAAGTCAGAGGGAGATGAATTGTGAAGAATAAGTTTTGCAACTTTCATTTTCGAGACAGTTTGAAGAGGAACATCCTGCTTCCGGAAGCTCATGAATAGAGGATTTTGCTTTGGGTTTTATTAAATACACAGAACAGGCACAGCGACCTACTGGCAGGTTTGGACAAGGAGAATGAGGCTTCCTTTTTGTAATGCTAACTGAAGAACAATTATCCTCTCTCACCAAACAGATTTTGAAGTAAGCATGCTTATAAGCACACACAAGATGTTCTTAACGGCAGTCTAATTGTTGAGAATGCAGTATTGTGTTGTTTCTAAGTTGTTTCAGAGTATACAGAAACAATCGGAAGTGTCATCTGTAGACAGATGTTTAAAAAAAACCCCAAAAACAAACAACACAGCAAAACCCTTAATATTAAACTCTGAAGTTAGACAGCAACTATTTGACTGAATCAGTTAACAGCACATCAACCCCCTACTTTTGGACACTGGAGATAAAGGAACAGGGGAATTAAAGAGCAAAACTGAAAGTGAAGGGGAGAATTCCTGCTTAGCATACTGAAACAAGCTGAAATTTTAAGCTTTTACAAAACCATTTTAACACAGAGCACACTTATCCATCATCCTTTAAACTATGCACAACAAAACCTGACAGTTGATATTTGCCTTATAGAGCATGAAATCACATTCCTAATGAAGAACCATATACAAGCCTTAGAGCACTGCCTAGAAAAGTAAAGCCTACAATGTATTTCTGCACTTCAGTAGCGGATCTGCTCAGCTTGAGTCCATTCTTCTGTTTCAAACTATGTCTGTCACCAAGAGAAGTAAATCCATTCTACAAATGCTTTCAACACACAACGGTTTGTTATGTCACTGGCAGCCTGTGTAGCACAACTCACCTAGCACCACATAAAAATCAGGGCAATGCAACTCACAGCAAGTTTGCAAAAAAACAATTTCTACCAGGACAGCTACCATTTGAAAGCTTTTTCTTCCCCATTCCTTCATTAAAAACTGTTTTTCAGAGTTAGTGGCTTGGATCCCTTTAAGAGATTGAGAGCACAATCCATAAGGAACTATCTTTATTAGGCTGCTCTTAAAAAAGTGAATGACATTCTTACAAGCATCACAGAGGAAATTAATTGGTTACCAACTTTCTTTTAAAATTTCTTTAAAGACAAACTATGCTGATAACAAGCTTATTAAGTAGTGCATTACAATTTAATATTTTTGTGTATTTTAACCAATTCCAATCTGTATAGAAGAAAATAGATTCAACAGAACAGGGTAAGTCTTCTGCAGCCAGCTGTGTGCAGAACCCAAACCGGAGCAGCTAAAATCCACCTAACTGCATTCATCATGCTTTTCACTATAACCTACCACCCAGCCTGTAAACAAGATCAAAGTGTAAAATTATCTTTGGCTGCAGTTCTCGATGTATTAATGGCCACAAGTAAATAACATCAGCCTCTATACAATAAAGACCTAGACAACAAGTCAGAAACACAACACTGGCAAATCACGAGAAAAATAGTTAATTACAAGCACCAAAAGTCAATCTCCTCTCGCATACGCGTATTAGCTCACTAGCTGATCTAAGGCACTTCATCATAATTAATTTTGCAGCATTACATACACAGAAGATGTGTCACTCACAGGTACATCCTCAGACCCAAGGGACACGTGCAGAATACTAAATGTTAAAAGTCATTCTCTTGTCAGGTAGAGATTCATATGCAGCAAACAAGCCTTGAGAGACAAAGCAAGTGCCTAGAACAAACATTTCAATGAAGCCCGACGTTTCATGAAGAAACGCTCAGGACCATAGGGTTTTCCTCTCTAGAGCATGCTTATCTTCCAAGGCTAACTTCCTTCACTGAGTCACTTGATGAACCATTGATAGCAGGGAGTTAGAACAAATGAAACTAGGAGAGTCCTCCTAGCAAGAGTAAACATCTTCACAACTAAAGAGCCGTCCACAGGTTTCTCTCTCCCCCGCACCAGTACTCGACAGCTCCAGCGTTCTCGCGCGGCAGGCAGCAGTTTTTCGCCTCGCTCCAAAGCCTGCGAACCTCACACAGCAGGCTCCTAACAGTGAAAGCCACCCAGCGCCGAGGTCTTCCTGCCACGGCGGCTGCCGCCCGAGCCGGACGTCCCGCGGCAGCCGGGGAAGCAAA
>VWZY01004303.1:237922-263392 GCA_013399075.1 Chloroceryle aenea
TGGGCCCGGCCTCTGGACGAGCATAAAGTCCCTGCTGCGGAGGAGCGAGGACCCCTTGTTCCTGAACGACTCGAGTGCCTTTGACTTCTCGGACGAGGTGGGGGACGAGGACTTCCCCAGGTTTAACAAGCTGCGAGTAGTGGTGTCGGACGACGCCTCGGAGGCGGCCCCGGAGACGCCGGTGAACGGGGAGGCTTTGGGCCTGCCTTCCGACGACGAGTCCCTGCTGGACCGGGACATGGCCCTGCGCAGCGCCCGGGCCGGCCGGACCGACCCCTGCAGCAGCTGCAGCGGCCGACGGGAGCGCTCCAAGCAGAGGACGGTGAAGAAGCGGATGACGCTCGCTGCCCTCCTCTACCTCCTCTTCATGACCGGGGAGCTCATAGGTAAGTCGGAGGCTTTTTTTGCCGCCCGGGTGCTTCACATCCTGTTGCGCTGCTCTGCCCTTGGCTTTAAATGTTTACGAAGAGAAACCATCTGTCATATAGAGAGATCAGAGAGATTAGCTGCAAGTTCAGAGAGTGAGAAAAGCGAAGTCCACTTTGTAACTTCCATGCAATAAAAGAGGAATTTGCAGCTTCCCTTACTTGAATCTCGTCAGTCTCCCTGAATGGCCTAACATTTTTTTCCATATGTCTAACGGCTTTCTATTTCTCCTTTAAGTTGCTCTTGTAAGTTTGTAAGTTGTTTTTAGACAGAGACAGACATAAGTAAAAGAAGATGCTTTTTAATTACTGCCATAAAATCTTGCTGGTTTGCAACAAGAGAAGAAGAGGGAAATACAATTTCTGAGTGTGACATTTACCATAACAAAACTAATAGTGAAGGGTGTACTAATACCAAGTAATATACTAACTAATACTGAGGTAGTACTGAGGGGCCGACCAGATACAGCAGCACACTCTTTGAACTGCAAAGACAAATCCTGATCTATCAATAACAACTCAGTGAGGAAGCCACTCTCTTGACAACCTGCCGATGTTCTGTTGTGCCCTGGACTAGCATATGCTTCATCTAGAAATAAATCATATGAGGAGCAAAGTTAATTAAAATAATAGGCATTTTAGCACTTCCCATAACAACACATCAAAATGTCAAGTAAATTGATCAAGTAAGTACCTGGCACAGAAGTATGTTGGGTTTTTACCTATAAATTTGTTCTATATAAGCACTGGATTTTGTTGGTCAGAAGAGTGGATGCGGTCTAATAATTCGCCATGGTCTAATAATTCTTACAAAGGATATTATTTATCTTTTAATCTGTGTTCAGTTATATCAGTGTCCTGTATTTTGGGCATGCCTGTGCCATCCAGGGCAAGTGTCTGCTTTGAAGCTCTCAGCCTCCTGAAGAACACTCACTCATCCACCTTCCCCTGATTTGAAGTAGTGGGGAACATTACGTGGTACCAGGACATTGATCTGTGTGTTAAGCCAGGTCTCTCTAGCAACTGTAACAATTAATTGCTTTTAAATTGCCTTCATTTTGACATATAAGTATAAATCAGAGCTAATCAGATTAATTATTTGCTATATTTCACAAAACAAAAGAATAAAGAAAAGAAAAAAAAATCAAGTCACAAAAACTTTTTGGAAGTCAAGAAGACATGCCTCAGGTACAGTAACACAGGACCTGTATCCTCCTCCTCACCTATGCAGATTTGCTCACTAATGAATGAAGATCTGACGTTTGCTTACATGACGTGAGCTCAAGCTCTTGGATCACTTCTCCTAGGACAGTTGTACCTTTTAAGACAAAATGGATAAGGGAGCAAAATCATTTCTTGAGTACACATAATACAGTTAGGTCTGGTTTTCAGAGAGAGACTATATCTGCATCAGCTTTATTTGTGGCCTTATTTCAGGAACATGGGTTGATGCAAGAAGTGGGTTTTTATCCTTGAACCTCTCTAGTGTGTGGTTAGTCATTAATAACACTGCCACAATACATCACCTTATCACAGATAAGGCACTTTGCATCCAACCTGTTGCATGGATCTGGTTGCCTCTATTTGTCCCCTAGCTCTGTTTTTTAATCTAGGTGAGATTTTGGTTCAGGATGAACTAAGGTAAATTTGATAAACACCAGTGTTGCAATTTAGGCATAGCACCCTTTAACATGAGAGTAATTTAATTTGATTGTATGCATATCAGAGTTCTGATACATGTTGAATTTACTTCATCTGAAGGGCCCCTTACTGAGTAATGTGTCTTGAGTGTTGGCAGTTTGATGCTGGAATCTCTAAGAGTGTATCTGTTAGGGGCTCGGGATCTGATTTGTGCTAGTGTAGACCCTTCCGTAGCTGGTGCAAGGAGAACTCTAGAAATAATAGATGCCAAGAGTAAAAACACTTTCTCATCCCTGTCACATCATCTGCTGTTTCTCCCTTACAGCCAGGGCTTCTGCAGGCTCAGCTCAGGGTGGCAGATTTGTCCATACAAAGTGTCAGCATTGTAACACGGGCTCATCCTCCTCAGGTTTACATATGCTATTATTACCAGCCCCGTTTTATTATCTAGGCACTCAGGCAGAGAGCACAAAGGACCAGACCCACAAAATGCTCAGGCATCCAACTTCCAAAGAGAATATGACTTGGGTATCTATGTATTTTTGTCAGTCTTAACCTGCATGACTTGTCATAGGGCAAGCAAGCAGCAGCAGAATGAGAAATTAAAGATGGAGCTGGGTCAGCTCCCTACCTGTTTATTTCACTCCAGCCCTGTATTGTGCTCTGTCTGGTTGATTTCAAATTCTGGAATTTATTGAATTGATTATAGCTTAGGTATTTGGGAAACTGATCATAGGGGACATTTTAACTGACTTCTTTTTATGATACTTGACAGATTTGAGTTTCTGAAAAAAAGGCAGATGACTCTACCAGAGTTAATTAAAAATCTTTCTGCTGCCTGTTACTGATGTCAAGATGAAGGAAGTCTTGTTTCAGCAGCGCTTTTTGCGAAACCTCAATTGGCATATTCTTCCGAAGTCTAGTCAAGCTCATTACCCCAGTCCACCTCAGTGTTTGTCATTTTAATTTGATGAACAGTCATTGTAAGAATCAGATAACAACTTATCCCTTGTGGAAACCGTTCTGCATCAAGAATGAAAAACAGGTTGCGAGTTCTGGTTAGCTTTTCTGACAGGGTTTTGATATTTTCAGCTATATTTAGAGATTTCTAATTGATTGTCTGTAAGGAGGACTGCTGTCCTTCACAGGTCACTGAAAACAGTGGTGAGCCGTCAAGGGCTTTGTAAAGGTTAAGACATGTCTTTTGTTGTTTTTTCCCCCCAAGTTGCTAATCGTGTTTAAACAGCCCTTAGGCAGTAACTTTAACCAAGCAATGAACCAATACATTTGGAAACAGAGAACCTTTGATTTCAGAATTCAGAAATCTCCATTATGTTTTCTTAATCCACATGCTGCATTATGATTTGCTTTAGTACCTGAATTCCTTCTTTACCATTTTGTTTTTAAAAGTGACTGGCTAGCTGAAATAGAATTGTCTCATCTTGGACTGAAGAGCTTCTTGCAATTAATACCTGTGAATCAAAATATAATTTAAATGATTATACATGTAAACTACTAAATTAAATGTCCTTAGATATAAATTAGTTTCTTCTGTGTTGACTCTAGAAGAAGCCAAGTTGCACATTTCTAAGTATTTTTTTTCCAAATTATGGTAGAACACAAATTAATACAGGAAGGAAAGGCGTAACTCATTTTACTCCAAAAGATGCTGAATTATTAAATCTTAAAAATGTCATTTTTGAGCTGTGATGGCCTTTGGAAAATTTAATCCTCAGAAGAATTTGACTTAAAATCTTAGCAACAACTGAAAATGAGGGGATGGAGGAAAGGTACTCTTTGAACTGTGGTGTATTAGGTAGTTACCCCCTGTACAAGCAATACTACAGCATCGGCCATGCTGCTTGTGTTTGGCTGGGGAGGAGTGCAGCTCTGTCTGCAGACCTGTACACAGAGACACCCACAGCCATGCACACACACACACATTTTATGACTAGCCTTGAAAGCAACCAGCCAGTTGTGAATTTCCCTTTGCTATATACTCATGGCTATCCTCTTCACTAAGACAATTTTAATTATATATGAAACTATTTTACTTGAAACGTTACTTGGAGCCTCAAGCCTGCCAAATGGCATGCCAGCTGCATGCTTTGCTCAGGAGAATTTACAGGCTGAATGACAATCTCAAGGTAAAAAGAGAAGCTAAATCATAACTGAGCTGACACTAAAGATGTGATCTTTTTTAAGAAAATGGGCTTATCTTCATGCATATGGAAGACAACACAGCCTGTCCTTGATTCCCCTTTGGATAAGGGATACTTAAGAGAGAGTGCATTGTTTAAATCTCTCACCCATCCAATAGTAGCATTAGGAATTGAATTGGAACAAAGATATTAACCTTTGATCTGAGATTATTTGTCTCAATGCAGCTCATAATTACAAGAAAAAATTACAGTAATAAATAACAAAGAAAAATGCTTTGCAATTGAAAGTCATTGTCTGCAACATATATTGGCAGAACTTAAACACCCCTGCCAGGATGGGGAATAATGAAAGTTAAAAGATAAATGTTTATAAAAATAAGAAGGAGGCAGGGTAAATTTCCTTGCCATTGAGTCATTGGATTTCTGTTCCTGTTCATAATGTCAAAATATTTAACAGATGTAGTTTAATAAAAGGATCAGCTGATTAAACACATATGCATTAATATATAGAAAAGACACAAAACCATTTGGGGCCTGATCTTGCAAATGTTACAATGCAAATAATGTCTGTGAGAATAACAGGAGTGAATCCTTTCTATGTTACTCTTAATCAAAAGCACACAACTGCACTTGTAACTATAATAGCTTTAAATTAAACATAACATTTTGATTGTAATGGCAGAAAAAAAACCCTGTTTAGTGATTGTAAGAAGGGCTCTCATACACTTAATGCACTGTTCTGAAAATATGTAAGCTGTGCCAAGAGTATGTTATCTAGAGTCATTAACATCATATGTCCTGCCTTTTCCAACTTTGTTTTCAGGTGGTTATGTTGCTAACAGTCTAGCAATTATGACAGATGCACTTCATATGTTAACTGACCTTAGTGGTATTATTTTGACCCTGCTCGCCCTCTGGCTGTCTGCAAAATCTCCCACAAAGAGGTTCACATTTGGATTTCATCGCTTAGGTATGTAGATACTGGCATTTGCTATTAACAGAGTATTTTAAGCAGTAACTGTAAAGCTCACCTAATTCTAGAAGAAGGGGTAACTAGACAGAAAGTAGCAGCAAAGCTGATAATTGCTTTAACACCCTGACTGGAATGTCCTTTCACTGGCTATTGTGCATCTTCTACATAGGCTGTATTGCCACAAGTGAATAGATGATAATAAAAAAAGATAGAGTTTTAAACCTCAGCCAAAAGTGAAGTTCAGTGGTAGGGTTTCACTCATTGGGAACAGGTGAATCTCTCCATATTTCTGTGGAACTAGGACTTAGCGGAGTCAAATTCTGAATGCTTGATTAATCTTCCGTCTTGATGAGGAAGGTTGGGGAATTGGATACTTGACTGGATGATTTCCTACAAATGAACCATGGCCTAAAAAAGGTTCAGATGAGGGAAGCTGTCCCCAGCAAGAACAAGGGTGAATATGCAGCAGTGTTTCACAGCCCATCCATAGATAGTTATTGGGCTGTTGCATTAGGCCAGGCCTAACTGAGGCTGTTGAGCAAACAAGGGAGATGTTCTTTGGTCACTCACTGCTGTACCACTGTTACTGCTTGTGTGACATAACGTGGAACTTGGTGCAGGAGCTGTACAACATCAGTCAGTTGCTGCTCACAGCAGTTATTGCCAGTGCGCAGGATTTACAAAGACACATTGACTTCAGTAGAATTATGACACTGGAAAAAGGTTCTGTTTGATGTGAAAAATGACATCTTAACCCAGAAACAAAAAGTTCTGTAAAGCTTATTATCAGAGAGCTTTGCCCTGCCAGAAGCCACATAAATTAGTATCCCTCTTGCACTCCCCAAACCACACAAAGAGAGGTCAAAATGTCCCAGGGTTTGAAATACAGTATGCTACTTAACCTCTGCCCTTTTTAAGTGTTGGTAAAAGCAATATAAACAGAATTATATACTAAACCCTGCAAAGTTATCTTCAGGACTCATTGCTTCATGTTTGGAAATGTAATGATGAGTTTTTCCATGTGATTGCTAACTGGATATAATATACATAATACACAGCTGCAGGTCTTGTAGATGTTTTACAAAAAAATTATTTTTTCATTAAATAGATAATTTCTAGTGTCACAGTTTGCTGCCTCTGCTCTATACGTTCTGTAGCCTGTATTTTTCAAGGAATTTAAGTCTTGTGTAGTCATTATTTGCATTTCTTATTTTGGCTGCTAGAACAGCAGTAGAATTCAACATCTCCATCACTCCTCGTCATTTGTCATCAGTTAGTCACTAACGCATGAATGCGTAACTCTGTACACTAGCAAAGCCTCTAGCAAGAGAGCATTAACAATGCCAGCATTTCCCATTACAAACGTTTCTTTCAAGAAGTTTTAATTTTGTGATAGGAGCTCCCCTAATATTGAAACCTGACCTTGCAGGTATGGCCCCGGCATTTGCTCTTAGTCTCCAGAAGGATGTTTGCTAGGATTTATACATACTTTAACCCTATTTAAAAATCATTTGAGTACTTTATATGGTTTCGTAACTTTTCTAAAACCAAGCAGTATATATATTGAACGTGTCATGGTCTAGCTTAAAACAGGAGTTAAGAGAAATAATACTCCCACCACCTCACTTTCTGCATCTTTTACTTTTTTACATTTTAGTGCTGAGAAAAATACTTTCCAGACTGATCCAGTCGTGACTCATGGGCTGAATCCGTCCCATAGAATTAGTCACCTGCCATCTTCTCTCTAGGTACCATCTTCTCCCAGGGAGAAGCTACACGGAGCAGCTTCTCAGCTCTGCAGCAATTACTCCTTATTTTCTGCTGCCCAGTGCCAGTAGGTGGTCAAACACCAGAACAGGTCACAGAGTTTCCACCGTTGGAAGTACTCAAAACCCAACTGGACACATCCCTGAGCAACCTGCTGTAGTTGCTCCTTTGAGCAGGAGTAAACAGTTCTCAGGGGTTGGTTTCTACCTCAGCCATTCTTCGTGAGTAGCAGCAGTGTAGATTTCGCTGGTGGAGAAGGAGGAAAAGTTTCTGTGGCTGCAGTGAGGAAGAGGAAGACAGTAAAGGCCCTGCAAGAAATCCCTAAATCTTGACCTAGGCTCTTCAAGTTCAGAAGATGGGATGGTTCAAAATTACTACACAAGTTTTTTTTTAAAGTCATGGTTGTGAAGTTTGTCTGATTTTAGGTACCCAGTCTGAATGCCAGCACGAGGGCCAAGTTTCACACATCAGTGAATGCTGGCAATGGAACAAAGCTGCTTCTAGGGTATAACCTGGCTACAATGCATTTTTCCAAATAACCTACACGTAAGAAGCTTGTCAGTAAATAATATGAGCTCAACAATAGCTTGAATTTCATGAGAGAGATGTTAAAACATGACAGAATATTAATAATAGGGTGCAGATGTAGCATGTCACAAAGAAAATATGAAGCATTTGTTTAAACTGGGAATATGCACAAAAACTCTCATTGCTGACCAGCTCTGCATTAATTTTAATATAATCTGTACATACAGCAAGCATGAAAACATTCTAGTGAACAATATTTCTTGTGCTAATTATCACTTCTGTTTGCAGAATGATAAATTTTCAAACTTCTTCCTATAAACACTGCAACAGACCTATCAAGTTGTCTAGTCAAATTCCAGAAGGAAATTAGCATTAGTTTTCATTTATTTGAAGTCTCTTGGAATACATAATATGCATGCTCCATCCTTACTTTGATTCCATTTTCAGTGGTGAAAAGGAAGCTGGCAGATTCAGAAATGGGTTAGAAAATGGAAGACAAAATAATGGAAATAGCAGTCATGTGTAAAGAGGATTATATTCTTCAAGCCAAAAATAGTTCTGTTTCACCACCAAGTGGAGATACCTCCTTCTCAGCAAGACACTGAGCAGATTTAAGCATAGATAGGGAACCTGGCGCTCTTCCATTGGTGCAGAGACAATGTCAATAATGACAGAATCAGTCAGTCCACTGAGATGGTGCATAGTTCATTTCACAAGAAGTGAAAGATAGAAGTGCAGATTTGCAATGCTGACATGACAATGACTCTGTGAAAGAAACTGTAAGGAAAACACTGGTTCCGTTGCAGAAAACATGGATTTAGATTGTTAAACCACAATATGTTATTTCTCTGGTAAATGCTAACGTGCTATGGCTTCACAAGTTGTTTTTTTTAAAATACACTCTAGAAAACCTTCTAAGAAATACACGTTTTTATTATTCTTTTTTTTTAAAGGCTGATGCTCTGAATAATCTGCCTGCTTTGTAAAGAACACTACCACTTTCATGTATATTTCCAGGATTTTCACGTTCCTCCTAATTCATCTGAGCTGATGACAGTTGTCATTCAGAGCCTTATTACTGCCTGGTAAAGCTGGTACTTATCCGGGCACTGACACGCAAGCAAGCAGCTGAATGCGTTGGTGTGCATTTCTTCTCCCATAATGATGTTAAAAATTCAGTGTGTGGATGGAGTGATTTTGGTGATATTATTATGCTTATATAGCTGCATTATTACTTTAATAATAAAATTAAGGCAGATCTGTGTTAGAAATGACACCTCCTGCAGTAAGCCAACTTGTACTACACACTGAGAGATGCAGAGGAAGGAGCGAGGCAATTCTCAGGGCAGTATTCTTAGAGCCATGGTACAGCCAAGAGCAGAATTTTGCCCTGACTGGGGAATAAATCAGAGCAACACCTGTGGAACAAGGGGGAAGAACAACCATTATAATTGCAAGTAAATTAATTCTAACTCTGATCTTTGAATTCACAGAGGAAGGCTAAGATCCCAGTTTTCCGTCTGGCAAGTGACAGTAATTAGCATTACATGTAATGATTACAGATTGCTCAAGTATGGCTGCATATTTACATGCAATACAGTGGACTCTTCCTCAGGTTTATGGATGCTGTTACCAGCTCAAGTTTCATGACTTGCAGACACCACTAAGGTCCCAACCAATAAAATATTCAGGCCTATTTACCTCACATCAGAATAGCAGGAACATTGCAGAGAGTTGCAGCCACTATACACAGATGTAAATGGCAGCAGAAGCTTCAAGACAATTAAATACTAGGAGTTTTTAATTAACTTTCTAATTTTCTCTTTATTTAGATATAGGTGCCCTTTTGAAAGGCCCTTCTGATGAGATAGAACTCCTACACCAAAATGTTGGTCGTAACATTTACATTAGTGAAATACGAGTATTTCTTTGGTAAACACTAGGTAATGATAAAACAGCCCATTACCGCAATACAGAAACTTACATTAAGCAATCCTTCCTAGCTGAAGTCTGCAATCCATAATGTGTATATATGTCAAAAAGTTTAGGTGTAATATGTCTGAACAAGTTTGTACTGTTTAGCTCTTTAATATTTTTATATTTTTTATATACCATTTTTTTATTCAGGATGGAGAAAAGTAATTCTAAATCCAGCTTAATACTGAAGACACTTGAAATCAAGGTTTCTCTTCTTTGTAGGTGGGCTGGTAATGTTTGGGATCACCCATCTTCCTCTCCCCTGGACAGGGTGTTTGTCTGTGACTTCCCAGTCAAAATTTCTGGGTTGCCTGAACAAGTCAGTCGTTTCCCATGCAGAAGTTTTCAGAGAAAACGGTGTGAGGGATATACTGTCAGGGAAGTGTGAAGGAGTTGATTAAAACAAACTCCCATTTGTTTATCGTATTTTGAAAGTTTTATTTACTGCACAACTTGTTGGTTGTGCATTAGGGTTATAATGTGCATAAAATAGTTAAAATAATTAAGGATCTAGCCACATTCTAATTTGGAAGTAGAAATAGATCTGAGACTCACTTTTGTAATGCTGTTTCTCCTTTCTGTTTGCAGAAGTATTGTCAGCCATCATTAGTGTATTGCTGGTCTATATCCTTATGGCATTCCTCTTGCATGAAGCTGTTCAAAGAACTATCCATATGGACTATGAAATAAATGGCGATATCATGCTGATTACAGCAGCCGTTGGTGTTGCGGTTAACTTAATGTAAGATCTCCCTTTCTCTCCATTAGCACTCATAAATGTATTTCTGAATAAGCTGCTCATTCACTCACGATCTGTAACTTTCTCAAGGGATGTAATTTTGCTGGACCTCTTCATTTTCATAAATAAGATAAGAAATGATGTTGGGTAGTACTTTTTCAATTCTTTGTTTTAAAAGAAAAAAAAAAGCAACAAAATAAACTAACCCACCAAACCCTAAAGCCTGTTTCTTGGATTGTTTTTCTTCTTTCACTTTCAGAATGGGATTTTTGCTGAATCAATCTGGTCACCTTCACTCCCACTCCCATTCCCACCCTCAGTCTCATGTACCTCAGTCGAGCTCTCCTAACACAGCCCACAGCAGTAGCCACGGACACAGCAGCCTTGCTGTGAGAGCAGCATTTGTACATGCCCTTGGGGACCTGGTACAAAGCATTGGTGTGCTTGTAGCTGCATACATCATACGCTTTAAGGTAAGGAATGGCTGGTCTTTGAGGCAGGGTAGAAATTTTCTAATTTCAACTCTGGTGATTGAGACTTGTTTTAGTAAATTATTAAAAAAAAAAAACCACAACAGCTTTGTGATACTCTATTGTAAGCTTCATAAATTTGTGCAAAATAAGCAAAGACTACCTCTACTCTGTGTTTTGTAACTATTCAAACAAAAAGAAATATTTGTGAAAGTTGTAGGTGAAAGTAACTGCATTTTCTGAGCCACATTTTTATAAGTGAATTTATTTTCATACATCCTTTAACATTTCAGAACTTCCCTTTCAGCCAGAATACAAGATTGCTGATCCTATATGTACATATGTATTCTCCATACTGGTGGTTTTGACAACAGTTCGAATTGTGTGTGATACAGGAGTTATTATTCTGGAAGGTAAGATCCGTGGACAGTCTGCTGTACTTTACATGCCAAATATAAAAGAGACAGTGCTCACTGATGACATCACAATCACCATCTCTGACAAAGTGGATTGTATCTGGAGACCTGGTTATCCTGCTGCCTCTTAAGTCTGTTGGTTTGTGGTGGCTCTTCTAAGTTGTAGCAGTTTTGAGGTGTCTTTGACCTCTGCCAGAATGATGCGAGTCCCAGCTCTGCTCACACTTCACCACTGTGAAGTGAAATGTACAGAACTTCCTTGTATGTCTGCAGTGGCCATCAGTAAATGAAGGGAACATTTGCTCAGATGGTGTTCTACACGTTAATTACTTGTAAAGTTAGAAATGAATGTGAATGTGTGTAAAAGGAGGAAGCTTAGGCCAAATGGATGGACACTGTCCTGCAGGTGGGGTTATATTACATGTGTGCTTCTACTGTTACTGTAGGGGAAACTGCAAGTAAAGAGTGGTTTATAAAACAAGATGAAACAAAAAAAGGAAGGAAAAAGCTCGACATAAGCTGAAGAATCTCATCTAATGTAGTGACTTAGAGAGAAAGATGCCAGCAGCATTCCTTGCATTACTATAGCTAACATGCCAACTATTACTGCTTGATCTAGTACTTTAACCTCATAGGAGTGAAGATGTTAGGGAGGGGATAAAAATCCTAGATTTTAGCTGCACCTTCCTAGCTGTTTCATGTGAGTTGTTATTGACCTGACTTTTGTTATATTAAGAGGTTAAATCAAGGACTTCAAAATCTTTAAGGTAAAGTGCTTTTACAGTCATTTAGGAGAAAAAAAAATCTGGAACAAAATGAAAGCTCACTGAGAAATGGTGAAAGCTGTTTAAGACACCTCAATTAGCTCCATCACAATATCTTAAGATTTAGCTGAAAAAAATAGATAAGACAACTTAATGGTGTATCAGATTCCATATGTTTTGACCTGCAGCAGTTTGCATAGGTATTGCTGTTGTCATAAAAGTCTCTGAATTAATGATGTTTTTAGAAGTGATGACAGGTGGGCTTTGTGTATGCTGGGGAATTTTTCCAATTAAAAATTCAGGATCTCCAGAGAATGGATTTGCATTTACATTGGAGACTGTGCTACAACATCAAGGTTCTTGAAGTTGTGTCAGCTTTCATTATTATTTTTAGTTAAGTTTTATCAGTATACTAGGAATGCTAAAGTAAAAATTTAAATAATCATCTAAGACAAGCAATGAGATTCTAGTTTTTAATACAGATTTGTAAGG
This sequence comes from Chloroceryle aenea, assembly GCA_013399075.1. Lineage (NCBI taxonomy): Eukaryota > Metazoa > Chordata > Aves > Coraciiformes > Cerylidae > Chloroceryle > Chloroceryle aenea. The sequence continues at coordinate 250,277 of VWZY01004303.1, forward strand.
CAGCATGGAAGGGAAGTTTATCAATAGCATGATGTGAAATCTCAAAATTCAAGTGCATGTTTCCTTGGAACAAGAAAGCTGTAGAAATAATACCAGGCAGTTAGCTAGTTAGAATCATAGAATGGTTTGGGTTGGAAGGGATATTTAACAGTCATCTATCAAACCCCCTGCAGTGAGCAAGGAAATTTTTAACTAGATCAGGTTGCTCAGAGTTATTATTTATTAGTGAAATAATTTTGGATGGTCCTCACTAGAAAGTTTTGTTTAATATGTGACAATCCTAGACATTGAACTTTCAAAAGAGATGCTACTGCAAATAAGATCATTTAAAAGACAGTAATACATCAGGCATCAAAAAATTCTGAAGAAATTTGAGAAGCAAGAGGTGAACTCCTCATAGTATATATAATCAAACTCCATAAAGCTGAAAGATAAGCAGTAATCCTGGATATCACCAGAGAGTGGGTTCTGGACATGACAAATTACATTTGACACAACACTGCAATTCCTGTACATCTTCTGTATCTATACTGGACTTAATATACCAGTTTTCATATTCTTCTCTATTGTTAACTTGGAAGTTACTAACCTCTTCAACAGCACAAATTATAAGCTCTTTTGACACTGAGATCTGTCATGACATTTAAACACCACCAAGAGTTTGCAGAAGACAAAAATAATTCTATCTCATCTTTGGTATCACAGGAGTTCCAAGGCATTTGAATGTGGATCGCATTAAGGAAGACTTGATGAAAATTGAAGATGTTTATTCTATAGAAGATATAAATGTTTGGTCTCTCACTGCAGGAAAAATAACTGCCATAGTCCACTTGCAACTAGGTAAGTTACTGTACAGCACATTTCTAAATTAAATCTAAGTGTAGGAAAAGCCCCACCACTTTCTTCACATTGTTATTTAAGTTGAACCAGGAAATACTATTCTGGGGAGAAAAATAAAAATCTACTAACTGTGGTTTTGAACAGAGAGCTACAGAACCCATTGGCGCAGAAAGACACAGTGTAAATTAAAATTTTGCAAAGAAAATATGTTATACTGAAACATCCAATACAGAATCTTCGGGTAGAGAGAGAAAAAAAATTTATCAGAAATTTCCTTATTTTGTGGAGGAACAGACAGGGTAAATTTCTACTGGGGAATGATCTGGCAATATGAAAAAGAAATTATGTTTTGCCAAAACACGTGCTGATTTAAACATTTAACAGTAAGTATTCTTAATAAGAGAGCTTTTTTTTTTTAGGAGGGGAGATGGTGTCTAACACAGTTTTAGTAAGATGTGATTCTAGTTAGAGGATATGACCTAAGGGTGTAAAATTATATAGAGTACATAGTGACCACACAACAATATTAAATTAACATATGAGTGTGAACAAAGATTCTTCTAGTTGGTAACTGTGATAAATTTGAGAACAGCTGGGTTGCCTGGGTTTCTTGAAGAGTGAATTCTATTTTTTTTGTTTGTTTGTTTGTTTTATTTTCTAGTTCCTGGTAGTTCATCTAAATGGGAGGAAGTTCAGTCCAAGGCCCGACAACTGCTGCTGAACACATTTGGAATGTACAAGTGTTCTGTCCAGCTTCAGAGTTACAAACAGGAAATAAGCAAAACCTGCGCAAATTGTCACAGTTCCAGTGCCTAATTTCATGTTTTGGCAACTGCTGCCTTATTCTTTATCTCGTAGTCAAAGACTGAGAGCAATAAATGCAAAATGAAAATGATCAAGTAGAAACCATTAATATGTGGATTTGCACCATGTAACATGCAGCAGGGAGAACTGGTGCTGCAAAAGGTGCAGCGATTGCCCTACAGAACGTGTATTTCACCCTCTCCCTTGTACTCATTCAATTTATTATTATTTTGAAACAAAACTGTTTTCAGATTATTGTTTACAAACTGCAACATGGCTCTGCAGATACCTCACAAATTACAATCCAATATTGACCTTCAATAACTAATAACAAAGTACCTGTGCTCCAAACGGAGTGCCAGGTATTCAGCATTTCATTAAAGTCTCCAATGCTTATCATGCCAGGGTTCCCTAATATGTCATGATCCCTGAATTCATTGTACAGTATTTTTGCAATAGTAATTTTCATACAGTATCTTCAACTACAATGCATACAGTACTAGCTGAATTCTTTTGGAAATTGTCTCTTTGGAGACACTTCAAAATACAGAATTTACTGTACCCAGACCAGAAACTTAGCTTTAATCTGGGAGATCCAGAGAGAAAGATCCTTGCCCAGACTTCTGGTATTTAACTAGGGACCCAACAGTGGACCCAAAGTGTTTTAAGTGATCGGATATCTTTAATGTGTTTTAGAATAGGGTTATACATTAGAAACAGGTTATTTATTTTACAAAGTTTTGACTTGTAAGAAGAATTTATTGTTAATAATCTTGAATGTCTAAATCAACATTTGATTTGCATTAAAAGGCCAGTTGATTAGCATGCATTATAATTAATAAATGTCCTGTAATTGATAATTTTTCCATTATTATTTTGTTTTAAGAGAAAGGTCAAATTATACAAACTATGCTTGATGTGGGAATACTCTCAAACACAATCTACAGACATGGAAAAATACATGCATCTATGAGGAAAGCAGGGAGCAGAAACTTTAGATAAGTGCTATTCCCTCAGTCACAGATCTCTGACCATTTTCGTCTTTGCTTTGAGCACAGTATGGCAGTATCCCAAGAGGAATGTCACTGCACTAGCTTTATGTGCAGTGACACCGCTTAGCTTTATGAATAAAGCAATATCCAAGCAAGCTCAGTAACCTAACGGTGTTGAACAACAATATCATAATAATGTGTTGGACAACAATATCATAACAATCTACGGAGGTAGATTTCTTATTTATGGCATTATGAGGCAATCTGAAAAGACTATTTATTCATCTGGATACCTCAAAGTCCACAAAACTGAACTGCTTAGCCTCACGGTGGAATCTCCATACTTTGAATATACACAGGACAATAAAAGCTGACATTAATTTGTTACACACCTCCAAGCTCAGATTTGCACCTGCTTCTGAAATCATTTACATTGAAAAAGCTAAGGGTAACAACAACATGACCTGCAAAGTTCAGCAGGCAGGAAGAACTTGTCTTCAGATATTTTTTTTTGCTTATTCTGTACTTCGATCTTTATGAGAAACTTCCACTGACATCAAAACTTGCCAGGGTTTCACCTACTCATCAGGCCAATTTATACCTGCAGTTAGTGGTAACAATCTTGGCTTGTTTTCTCCCCTTTTTTGAGGTAGGGGGTCACATGATGAGTTTTTATTGGTGAAAACTGACAGCACGGTATTAACTTGAACAAAGTGCACATAACACCGGCTTATGTTTATATGTGTTCTGGCAAGAAATGGGAAGACTTGACTACAGAATGAGAGCACATACAGTGCAGAGACAAAGTAGCACTGTACTTGGGAAGGTAATGCTTCAATACAAATGCTATCACTAATTAAGCCATATCACAGTTCATGAAAAATGTGCATCTCATCCTTACAAACTTACTGGAAAAAAACCAACCGCAAACAACAGGTATTTTGCACATACTAATACTGAAATAGGTTTTAATTAAATTGGGGTTTACAGTTGATGTAATTAGAAGTTGAAATACAGTAGATATGTATTGTATTTGGAGTTTTTTTTAGTAATTGACTACATATTTGTTTAATTGAAGAAAAAGCAGAAGTGTGTTGCTTTATTGTGGGTTTTATTAAATCGGTTATTAAACTACATGTTGTTATATTTATTTGCATTGCTGTCTCATCTTTGATTCTTACAGCAGCTGTTTTTTAACATGTTTGAACACTGAAGCTTAACTCAGTTTGGACATACTATATATAAAATGAATTACGTCTCCTCCTTTAGTCAGAAGAATTTAAGTCTTGTTATTTCCCACTGAGTAACTGCACTTCAGAAAACATAAGCTGACAAAGTATGGTGAAGGATCAGCCATAAAGCAATTGATAAAACATTCTTGAAATGTTAAATTCACCCTCCAGGGGACTTTATTATCAAGGTCTTACAGACTAGAAGGAAAAGTAATGGAAGATGAAATTAAAATAAAGAATAAAAGAATCAATGCTCAGGGAGACTCTGAGGTATCCATTACTTGGTTTAAGGTCTAACCAAACTCATATGGAAATTTTTATCTGTGTGGCCTACATCTAATCCTTTCCTTATTCTTTATGAATTATTCAGGGCACAAGTTGTCTGTCACTGCTATGTTTTATGTAAGAATCCAGTACTTTTCTGAATCTGCTATTAATCAACATTTAAAAGGAGTACACATATTATCACAATACTCCAAGTGATGGAATAAATATGCACAACAGAACTCTAAAACTAACCAAGTAGAAATATTTAGTACACTTAAAAGGACAGGGAAATATTCAGAAAATAATATTGATTTGCAAAGAAACTACCAGGAATTTATCTAAACCACAGTAATGGTACCGTGGAAGCATAAGTGCCTATAAAAAAAAAGTTATTTTTATAGATATTGCAAGGTCACTTTCAGTATCAGCTTAGAGGAAAGGGGCCTTAGTGTAGTAAATAAGGTCTAATGTCTTTCTAAGCAGCTCTCCAGCACATCTGGATTATTTTGTGTAGCTAAGATAATTTATACACTCTTATATTATTCTTTTCCTTCTACAAAATGCTCTGCTTGAAATAAAAATGCATTTATTTAATTGGATTTCTCTCTAACCAAGAGATTTCTAGGAGTTGAGCAGGCTCCTGAACTAGTATCCCTGCTTTCCAGAGCTGTACTGCAACCCTCTCACTGACTCAACAGCTGAAATTGTGTGAAAATTTTGCCACCTTTAGCCGTTTACAATGGGAAGAGATTTTTCCTTTCTTAATCTGCAATTGCCACCCATCCTTTTCTGAAACATGGATACAGCTTTGATGACAACTTACTCATATGAGTCAATAAAGCATTTTTATAGTAGACTGCAAACCCTCACATCCCACTCCTCTTCTGAAATGTTCTCATCCTAACGATGAAAATTAACAGAAACCTACTTTGATACTGAATGTTTTCCTTGCTTAATTCTGTGTTTTTGTTTTTTTTTTTTAAATTAGTCTTTTCAATACCATCTCTTTCTACACCAGATAAATTATCATATAAAATGTAATACCTAAACCTGGTCTCCAATTATTTTACTACTATATGTATCCTTCTATTTCTTGCAGGACCACTGCCAACTGGCACAATGACTAAGGAAAGCAGGCTGGTGTTTAAAACTGGTTTTCTGACATAAACACAAAAACCAAACAAACCATCCACCATCTAATGAGAGGTAATTTGTTCAGATATTCTGTCAGAACCTCAGGATGCCACTGCACTGATGCTACACAGAGCCCGGCTGTTAAGTATTCTTTCTCTCTACAGATACTACAAGAATAACACAAATGAAGATAGCTTGTTGGATTATTTGACATACGTACTGCAGCAATGTCCTAGACTCCAATAAGCTAGTCCATTGCCAGAGAAGTTCCATTGAGATCTGAAGGGAAGGAGACAACCTGCTGTAAATATACAGCTCACTTTCCTCTATCCATTCAAAATGGCATTGTCAAGACCTCTTTTTCATGTTGGTTGCTCCAAGCACATTCATTTCTTCCATGAGTTAGCACACCTAGCTCAAATGTCACATTGCATCAGCACTTTGCATGATGCCACCACTCTCTTCCTTCTTGTAATACCCTACCCCCTCCACAGTGTCTATAATAATGTCCAGCTTGCACCCTGTGCACCTGCTGCTTAAATAGTCACCAGAAGCTTCTCATGCAGCATGATGTGTGAAATGCCCTAAAACGATTTGTGAGGCCCATTCCATTCAAATACATGTTTGCCCAAATTCCAATTCGTCTTTCAGCTCTAGATGAAAAAAAACAAACCAAACACTTCTAGCCACCAAGTTGCTAACTCACAAGGAACACCTGATATGAAAACCTCTAGATTCTCTTTTTACCTTAAAAGCTTCACCCCATCCTCCTCTTGTTTGTAACAAATCATGACAGGCACTAATCAACATTCTGTGGTATGGAGCTGGCAAATCCCCTTCTGCTCTACTCTTCGCATTCCATCTTCCATGGCTGAATGCTCTGGGAAGGACCATACAAGCTCTTTCATTCTGTGACAGCCCTGACACAACTTTGGAAGCTGCTGGAATAAGTACTGATTCTTTTCATTTACAGCTATCCAGCTACCACAGCAATCTGCTCTTATGCACGTGTGCCTTCTATGTTTACAGCTGTAAAATAATGATATACAAGTCACTATTTTTTTGCTATTTTTATTTCTTGTCCTTTTCTCTTTTGTATTCTGGCTTTTTCTCTCCGTATCACAGTTTGAAGATGACCAGTGCTAAATGTACAGAACAAAAAGAATGGGTTTTGTTACAGTAATGAAGCATTTATGCCTTTTATGGCATCAGTTTCTATAGAAAGAAAGGCAAGCCATTTCATAAACACAAGCATAATTTTATCCATATGATGACTGCTGTATCATTTCCTTACTGTTACACCAGCTGAAAAGACAAGTTGTTTTTCCAGAATTGTGACTAGCCAGTACATGAGGGTACATGAAACCAGTTAATGCCATCTGCCACGAATATGGTTCACATTAAACCCGGTAGTGATCTACACGGGGATTTTTTATTCAGCCAATGAATACTTAAAACCAGACAGATGGCAAGCAGACAAAAAATTTGCTTTTGTCTCAGGTGCATTATGAGGACCCTGCACTCTTCCTATTTCTTTTTCCTAAAACACACATACAGAAACTATCTAATAAATCTGTAAATAAACTGATGAGATGTAAATGTTTGAAAATAGTTATTTAATTCTAGTAACTGGCCTTCTAAATTCAAATAGAATTTTGAGAAAAACACCATAAACAAATTTGATAGTTAAGATGATGATACGTTTTTGAGCCTGGCATATTACTATTTTTTTAATATACATTTCATGGGTTCTTTTTTCCAAGCTCACTGTAAGAACAAGTCTGACACAAAACTGTCCTGACAAATACTCTCTCCTCTGAACTGTCAACCTTCAAGGGCTTTCCGGAGTTTACCACAAGATGGTGCCCTAGTCCTGGCTTTAATAAAACGAGTTGCGTACCGACTATACCTCTCGAGACTTCTCTGTCAGCAGAGTATCTTCACACATCTTTAAAATGTGTTGTTAGTAAGTAAAACAAAACCCAAGTTTTATTTTTTTTTCCAATGATAATGCAGGGGTTTAACTATATCACGGATGCAATAAGGAGAAGCACAAATTTAGCACAGATTTGCTCATCATTTACTGGGAAGGATTTAAGATCCTTTCTAAAAGGCCTATGCAGGCAAGTATCACAGAACACAATGCCCAAATGCCTCCCTCCAGTTCCAAGTATGATATAAAAAAAAAAATTAGTGTAAGTTAGTTGTGACTATGGGTATCCGAAATGCAGTTAGAACAAATTATATTCATTAATATAAACAATGTAAATTATCAGTGCAAGCCCTTTGTTTCTATTAAAATTGATACTGCTTCTTTGGGATGCTGAATTCATGTTTCTAGGACAAAATACATTTCCACCTGAAACATCCTTGACTGATTGTTTTTTTTATAAAGGATCTGATTACACTCTCAATCAAAAATATGCACTGACCAAAGCAATTTTGTTCCAAATAAGAGAGATACTATTACAAATGTAGAATACATTTGTGTTTACGCTGCTGCAATTGCTAGTATAATGTCTCATCTAGCTGAACAGGCTTCACAGACAGAAAATACAGATGACAGAGACTGAAGAACTCAGAACCACAACTTCCTTCCAGTAAAGTCATCTTTCATTTCTTGAAGCTGTTAAGCAATTCTGTATTTTCTAAGCTTCTGCAAAAGAGACACACCTTCAACTGGAAAAGGAAATTGGCCAACCAGTTACACACACTGGTTTCTTTCTGCTTAGTTATTTGCTTTAAATAGAACCTAGATGGAACAAATGATGATGTTTTTTCTGACAACCTAGCTGCTTTGACTTGCCATGGAGTAAAAGTCAAATAATATCATAGAAAATTTAAAAGAAAGTAACTCTTTGCATAGTAAAAGTTTAAGGACCATGTGTAGTAAGCTCTAAATAAAGATATATTGTAGATACACTCACTCGTAGATAGCTATGCAGGATATCACATCATATTAGATCTTTTAACTGTCTTTGTAAAGCAGCAACAAAGGTAGAATATTATTCCTCCATGCTCAGACTTAACTACATTTGAAGTTGTTCTGCCAGAGGATCAAGAGATTGTCCCTAATTTTATCTGTCAGAGCTACAAAGAAGCAGCTCACAGAGAAGGAGTAACAACAAAATCAAGTCCTACTGATAGACCCACCAACTGCTGTTGCTACGTAAGGGTATCCATACTGTTTCCCCCTCCTCCCCAAGAGTTCATACTTTGTTTATGACACAAGGTGCATTTGCATACAGAAGAGGAAAGAGAGGGGAAAACGCATAAAGCCACATCACATGGGTACTGCAGATAGCAACTGAAAAACATTAGATCCCATTACATTGCCATGCAGCCAACTGTGGAGCTATACTACTATTTGTAGACCAAACTGTGGTGGTCACAAATGAAGTCAATACCAATTTCATTTAGAGATCGCAGCGTTAGTTTATCTATTGTGCAGTTCAACTGGGATGTCTCATGACTGGTTTTACAGTCTTTTTTATCTTAAGCAAGGTATGTGTTACCCATCTAGCCCACACCACAGACACTAATTAATGAAGCTTAAGGGAGAAAAAAACAAGACTGGGGTGTTGCCCCCATCTCCATTCTTTGTTGGGTTGCCATATTTTATCTGTTTAGTGAAGAAGAAAAATGTCCAGGCAGACAAAGAAGTTACCTTAGCCTTTGATTTTTGTAACTCCTGATTACAGGTTGCTTCAAGAAATGCTCGTATCTAGCTACAGTAATACCTTTGTGCTTTAGTATTCCTTCTTGAGGAAGGTATGTTAAATCTTTGGTACAGTCACACAGAAAACTGTGAGGTACTTCAAAAAAAGAGATCTGAAGGTCAAACACTTTCGTTCTTTATTGAGTGAATCCACCTATGACTTCAGTGGCAATTTTGGTTATTTAAAGCTCTTGCCCACAGAGGGTGTATACCTTTGTACTTTACACCCCTCAAGAAGTGATACACTCAACACATACCTCAAACAGAAACTTCCATGTATCACCCTGGTTTGCATAATACAAAAGCTTCCTCTTTGAACTAATACACCTACAGGAACTTGAGCAAAGACATGCCTGATTCTTAAATGTTTTTATTTCTCTTCAGAAGGGAGAGAACTTTTAAAAACAGGTACTGGTACATACACAGCCACTAAAAGTTTTGTTATATTAATTCCATGCCTTCCTAAAATCAGTATAAAAACATTCTCATAACTTCAAACTAACATTAAATTATGGCTAAGAGTTTGGCAATGAGGCAAGGAACAGAACTGCAAGTCATCATGACAGGATTTTGCTGCGTATTTCTGCTTTTGGGAGTGAGGTGGACACTGCAGCCTTTAAGAAAAATTCTGTTTTCTGACCACAGCATGTTTCATTCAAAGCGCTTCACAAGAGGAAGTAAAGGCAACATAATGCTTATATATCATTTAATGATGCTAGTAATTAAAAAAAAAAATAAATTAGACTTTACTCAATTATAAAAGAAGCCACACAGCAGGAGGGGGAGATACATCATTAAATGAAATATTCTTAGCAACTTCAGTAGAAAAACAACTTTCCCTTCGTTTTAATGTAATGAGTCAGTGATTTATTACAAGTAGATGACTTTGCTTTTCTTTGGCAAACTGATAAGATTTTCCTGTTACTACCAGGGATTACAACTAGCCTGGATTTTCTGCATTTACTTCCTTCTTCTTGCTGCAGCAGCATCCTGTCTGGTAAAGGACGGTATTTATTATAATTACTTGCCTACTGTAAATACATTTATTTCAATTAAAGAAGTGACACAAAACCAGGAACTCAAGAATGAAATAGTTTTGTTAAATTTCAAACTTACAAACACATTTATTTACACTTAAGAAGTTTTTTCAAACTTCTGTGGCTTTCTGACCTCTCAGCTAATCTGTTTGCATCCACAGCTAACCCCGACTTGCCCTTTCTATACATTAAACGATGTAATACCGTGTTGAAATAAACTGCACCTATTAATCCATCATGTTGACCCTACATTAATTTTGCAAGTAAAAATCCACATATTCTACAATACTGAAAGAGGAGAGCAAAGAACTCCAGCTTTTCACAAACACTGTACTGTTAGCAATGCGTTTAACAATCTAGTGGGGTGGCAAGGCTGGTGTTCCTCGCTTACACCTCACGACACGCATCAGTCCTTTCCCAAGATGAAACACAGTTCTGTGCAAAAGGCCACTGAAGCACTAGAGCCCACAGTCACCAGTATTCTGCCACAGGCCTACCAAAATAGACAGGTCTCATGCAAAGCATCATACAAAACAGTGAAATGATAGAAAGTGGCTTGAAAACCAGAGTTCTTAGAGAACTGCTGTGACCATAAAGCGGGACGGCAAACAGCTCTGCCTTGTGACTGCACCACTTAATGTATGTTCCTTTAGGCAACAATGCCTGAAATGCTACAGAGCTCTTGTCCCTCCAGTCTACTTTTAGCACTGTATCCTATTGACTTCTCCTGATTCTGTACATCCTCAGTTGCCACCCTCTGGTAACAACAGTGTCTGTGCAGAATTCTCACTCACTGCAGCTGAGAATTCTGAATTTAAAATCAATTGCTCTGATAAAATCCCAAGTTCTAGACCTGTCATCTCCTGCCCCTGCTTCAGCAACACTGGGGGTCAGTGAAGTCAGCAAGTCTGGCTAAGTGAGTTTGAACCTGAAGAAGTTATGTTCTTTAATTTACTCAAAAAGAAAAAATAGAAATGAAAATTCTGTTTCACAGCTGTTGCCTGGATTGCTGCTATCAGGGTCTGCAAGGCTACAGGAATCATGATTTATATTGTTTAGGATTAAAAACTGCCAGACTGCTTCAAGTTTGGAGTTACAGAACAGATTATTTTGCCATTTTCTTGTAAGGAAACAACAAGATGAAACAAGTAACAGCAACAGAACAGCTCTTACTTTGTCAAAGCAAGACATTATTTTGATATATGTAGGTAAGGAACAGAGTGTCTCATAAAATTATTAGCGGACTTGGCCTTTATTTTCTGCAATGGTACAATTATGAGATAGCTTTCAGTTGAATGGACACTACCTACCAAAACAATGTTAATAGCTTAACTGATTTTAAGAAAAGCACAGATGTTTTTATGTCAGTCTATTGAAAGACAATATATGCTTATGGATAATTACTCGTTTTTGGTTTGTTTTTTTTTCAAAATGTAAAGACAGTCCTTAAGTAATTACTATCACTTATGCATATGAAAATCTACAGACTTCTGCTTGAAGAGTTTACAGGTTATATACATTCTTAGTGTTATTAGCAAGGCTCTTCTTTTGAAAAACCCTCCATCCCTATTGTGCATTTATTACAATACCATCAGCAACAAAGCAAAATGGAACAGAGAAGAGGAGAAGGAAGACAAACACTACAAGCAGGATCTTCCTTTGCTTAATTTCTGAGTTTAAACTACCAGCCTAACTATATTCTAATCTACTCATTTTATACATGTAAATTTCTAGAACACGGTGCAGATATACTAATAAATATTTGTAACAGTAGAAATTAATTAAGGCCAAGAAAACGTCAAGTTTTTCATATGTGTTTGCTTTGGTGGGCAAGACAGAAAAACAGATTTGGCAAGAACAGAAGCAAGGGATAGAAGGGAGGAGACTCGGTAGAAATTAGGGAGGAGCACGTAAAATACAAAGTGAGTAATATCAGAGTCTAGTACAGCCCAGACCAAGTTGAAGAGACCGTTTTTTCTATTGCTTGAGAGCTAGTAAAACTGGAAGCGCATTTATCTGAATTTTAACAGATGTGCAGAAGTACTTTTTAAGTCTTTTAGAAACAAGGTCACAAAGATGACCAGCTTATCATCACAATATTGCATTATGAAATCTAAATTATTTATACAGAAGACTTTTTAGGGAATGTTGCACGTGGTCAAATCTTGGCCAGGAACAGCTGAAATGGTATTGTCACCCAGGACAGGCATGCATCAGCAAGCCCAGCATCACGGCACAGTGGTGACCTGACGGGCCGTTGTCTTCACTGGCTGCTACACAACCCGACCGGCTCCCTGGCAGCCGCCAGCCATACACCCAAGAAGCCAGCACACCCAACTGACCTGTCCCTGAGACTACAGTCGAGCAGCCGGAGGAGCAGAGGCCTGCTGCAAACAACGGGGTGTTCAGCACCACCTCACATCGCAGTGGTGGCTGCAGCCATGGCCCACGGCACCTGCCTGACACACTGGGCCAAACCTTACAAGGCTTAAATGAAGAGAAAGCCAAAACCAAAACAAACCTTCTGTGCAGGCTTCCGCTAACAGATGAAGGGGGTTTCAGATTACTTTTCTGGACTGGCAGCACCAGCCCGTACATGGCCTATACCCTGAAGTCCAGACAGGTCATTTGCTAACGCAGCTCCACGCCAATTAAAGCTCTACCCAGCACCTCAGTTACACTTTTCTTACAACTCTCACTGACACACAGACAAAGCCTTTCCCTTGCACACTGCTGGAGATCTAAGCAGCACACTACCCACACTGGGAGCTCAGCTTCTGTAACCACACGCTGGGAAACCGGAAAGAGGCAGAACCTGCGGAGGGAGAGGCAGAACCTGCGGAGGGAGAGGCAGAACCTGCGGAGGGAGGTTTGTTTTGCTTGTACCTGTTTTTAGCAAGCGAGAGGCCTTTTCCCTGCTGCAGTAACTAGCGCTGCTTGAATCCTCACGGGCTTCAAGCGGTCCCACTGCTGATGTGACCACGATACCTGGCGGGGCTTACCCACCTCGGCTCCCGGGACGCGAGGGAGCCGTCTCTGCCACGCTCCGCACCGGCGGCCTGAGGGAGGGTGGAGGCGAAGGGGCGAAGAGC
>VWZY01004303.1:263410-276991 GCA_013399075.1 Chloroceryle aenea
CCCGTGGGCGGCCTCGCCTGTGTGAGAGGCCGCGGAGGGAGAGGGCAAGGGGGGAAATGAGCGCAGCAGGTCGGGCTCCCTTGGAAGACGTAGACTGCGGCTGCAGGGCAGCTCTTCACTCATAACGGCTTAATTTGTCACAGTAAAAAAGCTTAATTAGCCCTCAACATATCGTTTGGTCATCAGGTCAAGGCTGAGCATAAATAGGGTGGTGCAGCCTCTCTGGAATGCACAGTAAAGGTGTGTGATCTTTGATCGGGGTGAGGCTCACCGGAGAAGGGCTCTTTGGACTGTGTCTCTGCTCACACTTTGGACTCCCTTTGAAGTGTGCAATTACCGGTGACGGCTGGTCTACGATGGGAGATAGCTTTCAGCAAACAAGCTGCCGGCTCTCTATTCACATCAGCACCTGAAGGTCAATAGTTACTTAGTCCAACTGCAGTGCGCTAACACTTTATTTCCATTTCAGTTACACCCTTAGGTGATGGCATTATCTTGTGTGCTCCCTGTATATGGTGCCCAGCAAAGACTTTGGACAGTGAATTAAAACCATGTTCAGTTGTGTGCCATGTTTGTTTAATCTGAAAGCTTTTCTGGGAAATGTCCAACACCAAATATTGGCCAGATCCGGTGAATCATTTCCATTACTCTTGTTTGATTTTACAGCTAGTCCTAGGGACAACCACACTCTGCAGAATGAGACAGGTGACAACTGCAGAATGAACGATTTCTTTAATGAGTGCATCAGAGACCTTGGTATTTTACTGTCTTCTACAGAAGCCACACACCCCTATGAAGTAACTAGATAGTCTTGAGGTGGAGAAATGCAGGGGGTAGGGGATGTCAGACAGAAATACTGACACTAGGGCCATCATATGCAAAGAAAACAAATGAAAAACTCATCACACCACTTGAATAACCACCATGACACAAGATCTGTGGTTAAAGTCTTTAAGTACTATTACAATAACAAAGAATAATAATTAATGAATAATTGCATGTATAGCGCCGAAATCAACCTTCTATTCTTCCCAAAAGCCATTTACAAATAGACTACTTAAAAATCACCTGCTGTTGCAAAAGCATCACCACATATTGTAATGATGCACTTCTCATGGCAATTAGAACCATTAGAAAACTTTCCAATGGTTTATAATCTATGCTTGCAAATCCAACAAACCAATGAGCATTTTCATTAAACTTTGTAATAAATATTTAAGTTGAAAGTGATATAGTTCCATGGAAAAGTACCAGACAGGGTGAGCAAAGACAGTGACTGTTTAAAAACAAACAGACCAAACCCAACAGAATGGAGTAGGAGACAAAATGGAGAGAAGGCAGTTGTTAAATTATTTCAACAGCCTCTAAATTGTACATGGAATAAAAAGCCATGGGTTTGCACAACACTGGACATGGAAGTCTTGCTGTTCTCCTAAAAGCCAGCTCATAAAATTCAGCCAATTGAATCCTTACTGTCTTAACTCTGATCTTTGTAGAACAAGGGATAATTTGTATATTACTTTATAGATTTATGGTGAGTAGTTGTAGGGAGAGATACAGTAATTGCTCTTGGTGTGCTCTACTTGCAATAAAAGAACCTCATCTATGCAGGAGACAGAGTATGCTTAGGGACAGTGAGAACACAAAGAAATTGCCCCAAGAACTTTAAAAATACTCATAATCTTTCTGAGGTGCAGAAAAATATTTTGACTTCTCACATTATGTGAAAACTCTCCCCACAAATCTATATTTAAAAAGAGGGGAAAAAGCCAAAACCAACCAACCCACCAAACAAAAAAGGCAAAAAAACCCCAAAACAAACCACCAAACAACAAACTATAAAAAAAAACCCAAACCAACAACAAAAAAAACCCAAACAAACCAAAAAAAAGCACATACCAAACAAAGACATTCTATTACCTTAGCTATTATGCTTCGGGACAGGATGAGCGAAGTAAGAACCCATAACTGATGGCAGTCACACTGCTTAATATGCTACTGGAAGAAGCCACTGAGACATACTTAAGTATAAAAATATCATTGAAATGACTTAGACTTCTCTAATGTTGACAGATACTTAGGTTATAGTATTTACAGACCATACATATTTTACTGAAGAACAAACTCTTTTAATTCATGCATCAACTCAGAGAACAGCACTTTGTTTTGTTTGATACAGTCCAATAAAATTAGGGAAATACAGAATAAATATTTTAAAATATTTTTGTAAGTTATCTATTAAGCTACTGTGTTCTTCAGAGGTCTATTTTTTGGTAGCTATATGCTATCCAATGATCTTGTAATGTCATTCCTTAAAATGAAAGCTAAGAACATATTCTGAAGTCTTGTAGTTCCTTGCTCTTAAACATAAAGGCTGCTGAGTCATCCTTACTTGATAAAAATATATTTATGCTGCATCTGCACATAACTATAGGATAAAATATAAAATAACTTTTTTTTTTTCTTCCCCCTCAGCATCAATACATCCGAAGAAAACGTAAAGCTTTTGAAACTAAGCTGTCTGAAAATTCAGGAGACAGCTTTACTGTCTTGCAGCAGAGTAACCAAAAGCACTTCACTATTGCTCACTTTGAGGGACTTTTTCCGATTAGCAGTTGTTTCACTTTTGCTTTCTTCCTCACTGAAAGCAATATGCATCATGAACATCCACTTTAAAAGAAATTGTATCATATATTGTGAAACTGCTTGGAAGATGACACATACAGAAAATACCCACAAAAGGACTGTCCTACCATTGGATGCATATATTGCTTCATTAATTTACCAGGTCTGCCCATTACAAAAACCAACTTGCAAAAACCCACACAGATGCAGTGTCTCTTCGTAGTCATTCCTAATTTTAATCTGTTATTTTCTGTTTGTTAGAGCAGATGTCCCTGCTGTTATGATATATGTTATAGCATATATCTAGAAATGTTTAAATATATTAACTGTGCAATACTTCTGACAAGATTGCACATGATCTACCTTTTACAAAAAGAGGACGCTAACATGGTGTAGTTTTGGACAATGCAAGTCTCCTAATTCTAATAACTTTCTAAATTTAAATATGTAAAGTATTTAAGTACGACTGAAAATATTTAATTTCCAATTCCCTTTTGGCCATGCTTTATTCTTATGTTCTAATCCTGCAGTCTCATATATACTCTTAAATAATCTATTGGACTCTTCAGTGGGTTAAGGTGAGCACATGTGTAAGTTCTAGTATTAGCAGTAGAACACTGGTTTTAACTTAAATAGTCATCACATCTAACACAGAAAACAAATGCAAATATACTTTATGATGATGTGTTGCCATACAAAGAGTGATGGCTGTTTGGTCTGTATACAGTGTTGAAACACAGTATAGAGCAGGAGCACACTACGAATCCCAGTTTAGAAGGGATTTTGGGTAATCTCCATTTATGGAATATACGTGGAATGTTGTAAAAATTTAAAATGTATTTTATTTAAAGTATGTGAAATTACAAAATTAATGTATTTTGAGAAAAACAAAATTCTACAAAAAGTGTGAAGGCTTTTCTCATCTATAATGAGTATTTGAGACAGATTTTTGGACTATGTGGATGTTGTATGTCAACTTTTAAAGCAACATGAAACTCCTCATCCAGAGTCTAAAAAATGTAGGAAGACCCTAAAAATGTAGCAGAAGCATTTCCGCACACTGATTTAAGTAGTCAAGTTTGTGCAGAAGTGATTCCACTAGATTCATAGGGTACCTTTTTGAGGCAACAGAAACTTGTCACTTCGTAAGCTTTCTGACATTTTCCAGCTCTTCTATAGGTTTCCATTTCTGATGGATAGTTAATAGCTGGAAGAAATTCAAAGGAAAATATGAAAGAAATTAGCAAAATCTCCATAAACTTTTAATCCACTCCCACCACCCCATATCATACATCAATTTATCATTGAAGAATGATTTCTACTAGCTTTACACCTTCCTTTCAGAAGGAAAAATAGCAACTGATGGCATATTTAATAACTTATTGAACAAAAATCACTTGGATATTAAATAATAAGGCCAAATATTTTTATTTTTCTCTATCCTAGATGCTCTACTAAAGCACTAAACATTTTTGTCCTTCAGGCTCAGTACTCAAAACCATTCTTTGTTAATTTTGTAATTCAGGAACAAGGCAAGGGTAGACAGCATTTCCTCTGTACTTCACATTTCCACTGTTAGCAATGGAATTGAGTAAAGGGGTGTTGGGAGGGAACACCATAAATTCAGGATCAGACCTAAAACGTAATTGCTTTTAAATAGGTAAAAGTTTTACGTTTGTTCCCTCACTAATATACTAGTTCTTAGTTATTTGTTCCTTTGGAAATACATGCTATTTGTACTGACTACATTATTTGTACAAATTTACCTTCTGAGGTTTGGTGGGGTCAACAGTTTCCCATGGTTCTGGATTGCCACTCTTGTTAATGCTTTAAGGAAAAAATAAAGCAAAACAGGTACCGTGTTTTAGGGTATGATCTTGCATACGTCTTTCTTATATGAGCAGTCTATTTTCAGTAGAACTATTTATGTAAGTAGTTCCCCTAAACACAAGTTTACATGTGTGTGCATTTCTGATTTCAGTTCTGGGTAGGAGACAGTGATGGTTTGCTTTGTTTCCAGCTTCCAAAGCATAAAACAAGCCAGTGTTTTTCTAGTATAAGGTGTTATCGTAAGGGAAGCAAGATGAAAAATCAAATCTCAAAAAGACTTGGAGAAAAAGGGAAGGGATTTTTACCCTGACAGCTAAAATGCCTATTCCAATCATTTTAAAGAAAATGTAAAAAATTCCCAAAGCTTCAAGAGCATAGGACTTGGCTCAAGTTATTACACAAGCCATTAAAACAAACATTTTAAGTTGATAATATCAAATGTGGTTCTTTATATACAAGTCAATAGCTTGGTTCCAATGTATCTGCATCTCATCTACAGATCTGACTATTTGAAATTCTTCATAAGAATATGTAAAACCTATTACACCTAAAGCAAAGGCAAAATGTAATTATTAAATAAAAAGTTAGGAAATAATTTGGACTATGCTGAAATTAATGTCTTCAGTATTTACAATCTTAGTTACCTTGTTTCTACTACTCTGGAATATCCACATGGATAATTTTATTTATTTAATTTTTTTAGTGCAGAACATGATGGCCAAATGCTTCTGTTGAACAAAAAGGGTTAGGGTAAACTCCAAGCAGTAAGTATTTTGCTTACATCACGTCGGATTTGCTGAACAGGGAATAGGCAGAGAAAGAGAGTGACCCAACTGCTGCCAGGGACACTATTCCAACCAGGGGAATGAGCTGAAAGACATAAAACAGAGAGAAGAGTTGAAGAACTAGTGTCCTGGCTCAGAGCCACAAGCAGGGGGAGTGAGGCCAGAAGGGCCCAAGGTGTGATTACCTGCTACCGCGATATTACTGTTCACGCCACCTCCCTTTCAGTGCATGAATTTCAACTGATGCACATCCCTCGNTCCTTTGGCTTCTTGTTTGTTCCCTTCTCCAGGCAGCTGCCTAAAGATCAGCGAATCTCGGCAAGTGCACGGGCAGGCCTGTGGCCTGCCTCTTCTCACAGCTTGGCCCCGTGCACGTAGTGACCAAACCAGGAACCTGGTATCACTCTGTCCCTTTTTGCTGCAACGAAAGCTTAACTCTGGCCCAAGTATTATACAGCTCCTATCAATCACTTCCCAGACCCCTAGTTAAAAAAAAACTTCTACCAGGGCAGGCTAGAGGCACGTGGTGCCAGCAGACTCCTCTTGTAAACCTGCTTCTCCCTTCCCCTCTTGCCTGCTGGAAAGCAGTAAGAGGAAGGTGAAGTTGCCTTTACTTCATGCTCTGCTGCCTCCCTGTAGTAAGGAGATGGTACAACAGGGCACAGTTAGCTCTGCTGGTCCCAGGGAGCACAGAAGTTAAGCAGCGTTTTTTTAAAACTGACGGAGCCGATGGCATTTTGTTGTCCTAACTGCTTCCAGATCTGGCCGTTTGAGAGTGCTTTAGAGCACTGCTCTCAAACACTGGAAAGCAAAATAGCGAGTTATATTGAAAGTTTTCAAACTTCATCTCCAGCACTGCTGCTGAGAAACCTTTGGGAAATTCACTGTCATTGGCCTAGTTGTTGGCAACAATAAAGCAGGATGCTTCTTCCTTAGGAAATGGTAATCAAAGCCACTGAGCTGTAGGACAGTCGTTTGTATGTGAACCCTTTCCTAAGCTACAATGGCTCCTACTACTCCCCTTTGCAGTCACTAGTTGCCTAAGATCTTCCTTTTGTGTTCCATCCCACTGCACTGCACTGCAGTCCCCAGCTTCCCTGTTACAAGAAAGAAATACTTGTTAATGGGCTTGTAACTCAAGAACCTCAGCTGAAATAAGAAACTGTCTTTGACAGTGAAGTATTTCATTCACAAGCATTTTCGTTGTGAAAATAAAAGAAAAAAATCAAAACCTCCTACCCTGGTAGGTTAAAATGGATGCTTGCATACATTGCAACAATGTCCTTTAATATATCTGTGTATTTGAGAAGACTACCTAAAAAAACCCACGGATTCACAAAGGATGGGAAAAAGATACCTGCAGAAACTGTTGTAAAGCAAACTCCCCTCTCTGAAGAGGAAAGTATTATAGTTTTAATTGATTACAGAGTTACTTACTATCTGCTTACTCAACCTGCATTTGTACAGTAAGCAGTAACTGTTATAAAATTATTCAGAAAAAACCTGAAGGCTGCCAAACTTAGAAGGTATTAAGCACTTGCCATCTTTTCCCTGCCACTATGTTTTGGAATCTGGTTGCAAGAAAGCAAGCCTGTAGATACACACATAGAAGATACCTTGCATTTTATATAGTATGGGGCTTACGTAATCCTATTTAATGTTCTGAAAGCCTTTCTATTTTTTTATGTATTCACTGTTCTTTGGAGACTTCACAACACATTTTAAATTATGCCAGTGTTTGTACTGAGAAGTAGGAAGTCTAGAGTATCACTAAGTTGTTCCACACTGCTTTATCTAAGTAGCTCAGTTACTCATAGATGGAAACCTAGCCAAAGCAAACAAGATTTTAATTTATTCTTCATTAGTGAAATCATAGATTTGTCACAAGTGATTTTTTACTGTATTTTGTACACCCTGAATACCACAGTAAGTACAGTAATAAAACAGCAGGAAAGGTGTGAGTCTTTGCAAGTATATTCTGTAATATATTTAAAAATACCTATGCCACATCATTCCATTCCGATTCAAGAGGCTAATTCTCGATTATAAAATTTTTCATAAAATTCCAAGTCTTTTGTGTTTAAGGATGGCTTTACAGTCCTCAATGACTTTACAAAATGCTCGTGTTTTACTGCAGTTGCTTCAAGTCCATTCTCTTGCAATGCCAACAAAGCAGCCTTTGAAAGAAAAGGAAAAAAAAAAAAGAAAACTTGAAGTGCTTATCATGTTTTAAGATGCAAAGAAGTTACTGTAAGTATTCTAAAGTATTTTACATGAAACAATTCAATTTTTTCTCTGGATTAGACACTATATCCTTGATTACTTATACATTTGGATTTACTTCTTAGTCGTCTTTTTTATACAACTTACCTCAAATACATATGGATTTATCTTCCCAATTTTCTTCTCTCTAGCCTTGACAGTACATGCTAATTTTCAGATAAAAATGCTGCAGTTGATTGCAGTACACAGATTACAATTAATCTAGACATGAGCTTGGATTAGAAAGGGCCACGTGAAACAAAGGGTAGTATAGTTCCTTAATTAGCACAGAAAGCCTTTATTCTTATTTGGCTTTTTAAATGTAAAGAATTAACCCTTTGTTTTACTCATTCTCTTTATATTTTCATTGCAAAATATGAAAGAATCCATACTACAGATGGCTTGGTAACATCTATTACTTAGCTCTCTTCATTGGAAGGTTTCATTTATAATTTATTTCACAGATTAACCATGATTATTTCTTACCTCCTTGCACAGATTTTCAATATCAGCTCCAGAGAAGAGGTCTGTTAGGACTGCCACATCTTCTAGTGACACATCACTATCTAATGGAATCTTTTCTGTGCAGATTTTCAAAATGGAAACCCTTCCCTGTATGTTTGTACATTTTATGCAAGAAAACAAAACCAAACAAACCAGTAATTAATTTCTCTCCAAAGCAGTACCAAATTTGAAATTAGAACTACAAGAAATTCAGAAGAGGACTGAAACTGCACTGTTTTGTTGGAAGAGTGAATAAAACGGTATTAGTGGAGATAAGCATAATCTTATTATCGCATATATTAAAGTCTGTTATTCACAGTTACTCATTACTTCATGAAAACACTGGTTTAGACTAAGATTTTATATTTGTCCTGCTTTGGGTCAACTACTCTTTTTTTTTAATTCCAGATTTTATTTTTTTCATTCAATAATGTAACTGCATACACCAGTTAAAAATGTTACTGGTGTTTAAATAACAAAGATAGTTATTCCTTTTTAAACTTCTTCATTGTACCTTCAGTTTGGTGACTGATCTACAGTGAATCATCCATCAATTAGTAAATATATTACAGGAAAATGCCCCCTTTACTCTTAGAGTAAAGTGTACTGGGAACTGGTATGCCTCCCTTTAAAGCCACATGTGGATTTGTAATAAGTACATCACCTTCAGATCTGGAGGTGGAATATAGATCACCTTGTCTAGCCTTCCAGGACGCAGTAAGGCATCATCCAACATATCTGGTCTATTTGTTGCAGCAACTACCATGAAATCTTTGTTCAAAGTTTCCTGGAACTCCAGCTGAGTAAGAGATGATATAAACAAATTAGTGCAACGTGGTTTAGATAGATACTATTGGAAAATGTTAGTTCACTAATGGGAAAAGGGGAAATGCAAAAAGATGATGTATGTTTTCATGTAGTTATTTTCCTTTCAATATGAACATATTTTTTTGAGATAAAAAAATGCTTTGGTGCAGGCGAGATTAAATGACCGGGAGGAAATATAATTAGTATCTGCCTTGACAACAAATAGGACTTTACCTTGGCCAGACTGTAACAAAGACCTTTCATATGCAAAAATTAAATATCCTACAATTCTGAAACTGTTTTCTTCAAGTTTCTCCCAGAGAGTATCAGGCTATGAAGACAGAAACTTAACTACAAAAAAGGGCAAAATATTAAATGTTGTGAACAATTAACTGAAAAGAGAGCACTGCAAATGAAATAGCAGAAATGCTTCTAAGAAGTAAGTTCAGAAAGGAACATGCATAATAGTAAAAATAGCACAATGAGTCTAAAAAATTACCTCAGTGTCAAGCAAGAGGATTTTTGTGACAGAAGAGGTACACTGGCTAGTGATGCTCATTAGCCTGAGTGAGGATTTTTCAAAACCAGTTAGCGGCCTATATACAGTATTTTCTAAAAATTAGAAGCTATGACAGAACATATTTTTAAGCTGGAGGTTTTTAAATTTAACACATGTGAATGGCAACAAAAATTTCTGGAACAACTGGGCAGCATTTATCACTCTTCTCCTATGGATGGGGAACATAAATACCTTTCTTTCCTCAACGCTTTGATCTTGACATTGACCTTCAAGCTGTAGTTTGTTCCCTCTTCTTTCTGTGACTTTCAGTCCAATACCATCCAACTCATTAAGAAGAACAGAAAGAACCCGCTCTGAGACACCACGGCCAGTTTTGCAGTATGACCGAGATCCCAAGATAGAATCAATCTCATCTAGGAATATTATTGCTGGAGTATTTGCTCTTGCTTGGCGAAAAACCTTTTTTTAATAAAGTAAAATGTTAATGTATATATTCTATCAGGTAAGGTGAAAACACCTACTTACAGATACTCTGTATTTTACTAATATGTAACTTTAAAGTTACATTCATCAAGACTCACTAGAGCTGTTCTTGCTTACATTGGCTATAGGCAAATTCTGCTGCTTATTTAAATTCTTAGATGAACTGAAAAAAGGATAGAAAATACTTTCAAAGTTTAAAACTGGTATAATTTTAGGGCTAGATTCTCAGTTTATATACAAGTGAATCTGTAAGCTGTTTCCATTTATAATCAGATGAGAGCTCTATCTATCATGTTTTCAATAATAATAAAATTTAGGTCTACCTGATACTTTACAATAATCAAACAAAAATAAACTACAGACTTTACACAAATTAAAAACTGTACCTGAGACAAAATCTTCTCAGAATCTCCAACATAAGGTGAGAAAAGGTCAGCACCACTTACAGAGAGAAAGCTACAGTGACAACTTGTAGCTACAGCCTTCACAAGTGTGGTTTTGGCACACCCTGGTGGCCCATAGAGAAGAATGCCCTTTGGATGACACAGGCCCATCCGAGCAAACGCCTGAGGAAATTTCATAGGCCACTCAATACTCTGTCAGTACATTAAAAAAAAAAAAAAGGGATGAAATTCTTAGTAACAAAACTAGAGTTCATAGGCAATCAATAGAGTTGCTGAGCACATTATTTCCTCTCCTGGATACAAACATTAATTTGAAATTAGAGAATACTAATTTGGTCTTCCTTCATATAATGCTCCTCTTAGAGGTTTCTTCTCCATCTCAAAGGCAATCCCTGAGAGATGATACATAAGAGCCATCTCTAGTTACAAATTCAGGAATGGAAAAATTATCTGGCTACAAGTTAAGTGTTTTTCAGTTACTAAAAACATGCTTATTTTCCTATGATACTATGTTTGTTGGTGATAGTCTTGTGAGTGGAATATTTCTACCTCACACTGTAGTAACTTAAAAGTGGTATAAAACTATTGCAAATAAAATTTATAACCAGGTGGTTATAAATTAATAGAAGAGAATTAATGTCCATAATGTAGCATACAGAATACCTCAGATATGGTTATTAGAAACTGTTTATCTAAATTTGTCTTACACTTTACCTGTTTTAACTTTAATTTCACATCTTCCAGACCACCAATTTGCTCCCATGTGACAGGTTTACACTCTGTTAGTCCAATTGCACTTCGAAAAGAGGATGTTTGAATTTTTTTAAAAGCTTCTTGAAAGTCTGCCATGTTAATCACTGTTTCAGTTGAATCCTGAAGAAATTCAGATAAAGTGTATTAACAGTATTTTTATATAATAGCTTATAATGCTGCATTAGTATACAAAACACTTTAGAAGGCCAAATGCAACTAGTAAAGAAGCAAATTCCTGCCATAATAAGCTTAAGAACAACAGACACAAAGATGTAACATAAAGCAGAAGAAATTCTCTTTCATGGCACGTTTTTACACAGGAAAACCTGATTTTAACAGAAAATGATGTTTTAGAGAAAAAAATACCATTTTTCCTTAAATTATAGCTCCATTACACATAAATCAGATTCCTAAACACCACCAAATCCTAGATCTCTTGGATGCAAGTAAAAATGTTCTGACATCCATTTTCACCACATACTAGAGAAAGTAAGGCACTTTATCTCAAATAGGCTACAAAATACCATTATTAAACTACAGGTGCAGTAACAGAACTGAGATGTATTTTACACAGGCACTTGTAGTTCTCAAGGGAAATAGGTCTACTTACTCATTGTTTTCTTTTGCCCATCTATTTGTTTCTGGGATACCACACTCAAATTATTTTATTATTTTCAACAGTTGTAAGGTATCTGGAGAAGATGGAAGTTTGAGAAATACAATGCTCTTTTTTTTTTTTTCTTTTTTTTTAACCTTAATGAAGACAGAGGGTTCTACCATTCTCTCTAGATGCTCTGACTCTGGAAATTTTGCAAAGATGACTTAAAATTCACACTCAGTCATTCCAGATTAAAACTGACAGCAAACACATATCTCACAGCTCTTCTAGAAGTCAGAATACATAGAAAGATTATTAAGAAATATATTATAGCTATGGTGTTAGAGAATTGCTAAAAAGTTGAATTTTTGCACACTGGGCAGATGTATACCTTGTGTCTACACTGCTATAACCAGCCATACAACACAAATGATAATAGTTATTATCACTAGCAGTTGTATATTTATGTCTCTACCTAAACGTTAATTTGCAATTATTATTAAGAAGTAGAATTCTGAATCATTGAGAGGTTCAAAAGAGAGCTTTGGTGGGCATTATAGTTTAGTTTGCCAAAAAAAAGCCTAAAATCTCTGCTTTGCACAATCCTAGAAAGATAAGGATGATAAAAAATTTCTGCAAAGTTTTTCACCCAGGAAGGAGTAAAACGCTCTTTTCAGGTGCCAACCACATGGGCCAGTGAAATGGTATATGTATGTTTATAACACACTTGGTGTTTTTCAGTATTTAATTTTTAAGTTCCTTGGGTGGCACATATATTAATGACATTCTTCTTGAATAATTTGCAACCGTACCGAAGAGCTGTGGAACACAACCTGCATAGCAGCTTCTCTGCAGAGTGCTGTAAGATCAGCTCCAACATACCCAGTTGTCATTTCTGCCAGTTTAACCAAATCCACGTCTGTAGAAATTGGCATAGTAGATGTAAGCAACTGCAGGATGGATCTTCTCTGCGTAAATGTTGGGGTCCCAATAATAACCTAAACAAAACATAATAAACAGAAATTTTAAGTAGATATTTTGCTGTATTCCTCTTATGGTATAAACATAGGCAAGCAACTTTGTCTCTGCTTTACACTGCTTACTGAAAATGTATACATATTTACGCTGCAACTGAAGAATTTTACAAGAAATTTAACTAACAGCATCATACACATGAGAAATACCCTAATTTACACTTACTTACCAAGTGAAGAGTGTTTGTGTAAACAGCTGTTTGTAAGACAGCTGTCAGCTATTCTCCAGTAAGTCCTGTTTTAAGGTAATTTCAATGTAAGACATAACACTGAAATAATAATTTCCTTGCATCACAAGGACTGAGTTAGATTCATCCAAAAGGAGAAAAAAAAAATCAATGAGAAAAGCAGTCATACATTATTAAAAACCTGGTAAAATACTACCATAAAATATATGTCAGCAACCTGTGAATCCTGGAAAAGAATGAAAATGTTACTTGTGAAAGCATTAAAGAACTTGACTAAACGGGATTATCCAGGAGTCCATTTAGTCAGCAAAATAATACAAGCAAAAGCACTGTGTGCTGCAGAACTGCATATATGTCTTTCTCCTTTTGGCCATTAGGCTAGCAGCTTTCCAGAGTAGACCCAGCCTCTGAAATATGAATAGAATACTGAAATATGAATAGATTTTTTTTACAAAACAGGTTACTAGTTCTCTGTCACAGTAAATTTTTAAGAGGAGATTCATCAATCTTGAACCTGGGATTTAAATGAGAAAAAAAATCTAAGTCTGTAATGCTAAGCATCTGTAAGCATAAGAAAACCCTGAATAGGTCTGTGTCTTTATGACAAAGAAGCCTAAAGACTCCCCTTGTCCCTTTTTTGAATATTTGGAGCTCTCAGTTTCCTGAGTAAAATGTGCTCCTTACCTTACCTGTGGTGCAGCAAACTTAGGAAACATGACACATGGCTTGAGCCTGTAGAATCCTGCCAGGAAATAGTAGATATTAAAAAAAAAAACAAAACCACACAA
>VWZY01004303.1:277019-297826 GCA_013399075.1 Chloroceryle aenea
GAAGAAAAAAAAAAAAAAAAAAGAAAAGGTAGCATTGACTGCTCCCTGCTACACCTCAACAAGGAAAGAAAAAGAGCATATGTATAATAGGGTTTTTGCTTACCTCTCTGTCAAACCTGCCAGGTCTTCTCAGTGCAGGGTCTAAGGCATCAGGCCTGTTTGTTGCTGCTATTACGACAATCTTACCCTGACTACCTACACCATCCAGTAGTGTTAGCAACTGAGCAACAACACGATCTTCAGGTGCATTGTTTGAACTGCCTCGCTTTGGGCATAAAGAGTCAACTTCATCAATAAAGACAATGGTTGGGCCTTCACATGACATTTCTCTACCCTTTTCAAAGACTCTTCGCAAATTCTCTTCACATTCTCCTGGTCTTGAACCATAGAGGGCTGGGCCACTGATGCAAAACAGATATGCACGCATTTCTTTTGCTACTGCCTTTACCATAAGAGTTTTCCCTACACCTGGGGGCCCTATTAACAGCACTCCATTCGGGACAGAGAGTCCTAGCTTCTTGAAAGTTTTTGGAAAGCGGAAAGGCAGATCAATAATTTCTTTCAAAGACTTTCCCACATCATCTAGTCCTGCAATTGAAGTTTTTGCAGTGTCTTCTGATAAATGTCTGTACCAATCAAAAGTGACCACCTCCTTAATTTTTATGCTTGTTTGGGGGGTTATCAGTCCAGCTTCATCCATCAAAGGGTCTACAGACAGTATTTCAATATGTACTACAGGGTTTTGAAGATCTGGGTAAACAGTAACAACATAATTAAGTGAAACATAAACATTTCTTAGCAGTTCTCTTATTATCTCCTGCAACACTGCTCTGGAAGTCGACTTCTTCAGTGCAGAGTTCTTCAGGACCACTTTCACAGTCGCCTTTTTTAGCTGGCGGTACGTCAAAAGCTTCAGCTGACCGACGTTCAGTGTGAGGCCCTTCAAGTCCCTTGCAGTGACACTCGCGGTTCTGCAAGTCAGGTCAACCTGCAGGTACCCGTCTGCCAAATCGTGCCGAGGCCAGGCCGTGCACAAACAGCAGCCGGTGGGCAGAGAGATTCTCAGCGGGGTGCCGATCCTGGCTCGCAGGAAGGAGAGAGTAGCAGGTCCCATTCTGCACCTCTGGGTGCCTTCATCGCTCGGGTCCAGAGCGAGCAGCTTCAACGCTGCCGTCTCCATCGCGGCCTTGCACGGCGTTGTTACGCGAGAGGGCAACAACCCCCCTCCTNGAGCCAGGCGCCCCTCTCCCTCAGGCCTCCGCCCCAAGCATTGACCGCGGCAGGGAGCGTTACGGCGCCGTCCGCGAGCGCAGCGGTGGGCGGGCAGGCAGCCCCCTTGCGGCCGCTTATTCTCACTTCCCGCCGGCGAAACCGATTCCCCTCCTCCTTCAACGCCATTCCGCTTCTTTTCCGGAGTGGGCGAAGCTGTCTCGGCTTCCTCCTGTCGTGTTGGTGCTTCTTAAACACATTCTTGTGTCCCCTCTCAGTGCTGCCCTTGACCTTTTTGGACCCGTAGTTGGGGTCGCGTCAGCTGTAGGTGATGATTAAGAAAAACGAGTGGGGAGCCCCACAATTGACTTGAGAAGCTGCTGATAGAAGTAATTAGTAGAAGTAATTAGGACGCATTTAGTCAACGATTGGTAAAACTGTGGCAGTGTGTTGCTCTGACAAAAGCTTAGTCAACATGTAAGAAAATAATTGTATGACTTTCAGGTCCACCTCCCTCTTTAATTTAGGCTATGAATGGTGTCGTAGTTTTATAAAAACCTTCCAGGCGATCTGTGAGCATTGTGGAATAAAAGATAAAACCATGATCTATAAAATTCAGTGTGTGCATAATTTTATTGTTGCAAGTAGCTTAGTAAATTTTCATTGCAAGTTACACATTTAGTGAATACCTAGAGAATTCATTTGAAATCCCCCCCCATGCAAGAACGGGGATCTCGAATACACCAGTCAGATGTAGTTACGCTCACAGCAAGTGCAGAAAGGGTGGTTTGCAGTGCGACTTTCAAACGGTCCAGCATGTATTTTGAAGGCCTCTAAAGGGGAAGCATAAGGAAAGCTTGTTTTATTGTGTCCTGCTTAATTGCGTTCCTTACTGAACCAAGGGCTGTAAACAAAATATTTTAGTCAGTCATACAAACAAAAGCAGGCAGACTTAACAGAGCCAGTTCAGCTAACTTTAAATGCCAGCTGGGAACTTAGAAAGGTTTAGGGCTGAGCAGTGCAAGCCTTCTCTTTATACCTAATTACACACAAAAGAGCCTATGTTCTATTTCCTTTCAATTCATCTCCAGGTTTTCCCCTTTTAGTGTTTATTTTATGATCCTTTTCTCCCAGATATCTACTTAATAT
Source organism: Chloroceryle aenea (assembly GCA_013399075.1). NCBI lineage: Eukaryota > Metazoa > Chordata > Aves > Coraciiformes > Cerylidae > Chloroceryle > Chloroceryle aenea. The sequence goes on from VWZY01004303.1 coordinate 279,378, forward strand.
TTAACACATTTTTGTACTGCATGCGCATGCAAATGCTTTTATGGAATATGCAGACTTATTTTGTGTGAGACAGACTAATGTCTGTCCGCAGAGCATGCAAAAGATTATAAGGAGCTTGCATTCCAGGGAGAAAAGTATTTTTAATCCAGTGTCTTATAAACACATTCTCTTGTTTTATTTCTTTCCGTCAAAGGTTTTCATAAACACAAGTGCCCTTAAGTATGTACTCGTTTAAACAAAAAACATACTCTGTTTAAAATGGCAGTTTTGTGTTTCAGAGTTCCAATCTGTAAGTAAGTAGTAGACACTCTGCTTCATTTTAAAGAGCTGTGTTTAGGAAAGAAAACTATGGAAAAGTGCATATTTAAAACAAGCTCTGTGGCTTATATTCATATATAGTTCTTTGTAACACACATACTGTAACATCTGGAAAATACAATTTCTTATGAGAAGGAAAACACCTGCAAATCTAATCTTGAGTGACAAAATTCCAAACAGTAGTTTAGAATTATTGATTTGAGCTTCTGTTTGCTTTAATAAGGACAATCTTAGGTAATCTTGCTGGGTTTTTTAATGACAAATACAAAGAAGAGGGGCTTTGCAGTGTTCCATCTGTTTCTCTAGTTTAAAATTTGCTTGATACATATTTACAATAATATAATTTGATAAGTAGCACAGTAACAGTTTTTTCCTCTTGCCTTCTGTTTTTCATAGTTCCACGAGGTTTAGACATTAAAAGAGGAGTTTCCACCCCTTATCAGTTTCATTATAATTTCTGTCATTCCTTTTAATGGGAAGAGCATCAGTACAGCAGCATTGAGCAGCTTGTTTGCTGTAATACTGCTTTTTTTTCCTTGCTGAGTTAGTTAACTGGCACTAAATCTTGATTTTGTGCATTGCACTGCCATACAAATGCTTGTGTCAGTACAAAGAATGGCTTGAAATGGACATCTGTAAGAGGGAGTGCTTCTGATGGCAGGTCCAGCTTGTGTCATCATATTGATTGTGGAAACACAGGCAGTGGACTAGGGGAAATAACAAAGCCACCAGCCTGCTTGGCAGGTATCTACCAGTTACAGTTGCTGAAATAGTGAACAGAATACTTCTTGTTTCAGAAAAATGTGAAATAAGAACAAGGTAGTAATTCATGAAACAGTCTTAAATACGAATGGTTAATTTGACAGTGCTGATGCACACTGGGTTTTGGGTTTATTCTGGTTATCTATAAATTAGTTATGAACATACATATAACAATAACATGTTTTGTGTCCAACAAAAACTATATATTGTTGCTTGATGAGGACCTCAGTGAATGTTAAGCTTCTTCAATTTTTAATTGTATATTGTTGTAATACTGAATGCTTTAGTTTAAGACACTGATAGTTCAGTTCTTTTTAATGTAGTGAAGTGAATCCTGCAAACCACCAATATAACTTCTTAAAAAGTTCACAGGAGTGGCTTTTTTTAGAGCAAACAGTGGGATCAAGACCTTATTTATATATTTTAAAAGAAAAACATCCCTGAGTGACATTGCTCTGCTTTGGGTTGCATACCTTTTAACAGCCATGCTCCTGAATAATGTACAGGCCCACAAATTAACAGTGACAAAATGTCAAAAAAATATTTAAAGAATCTAGTTTAAACCATCCAAAAAATAGTATTAGCATTTTCTTACCATTCACTAGATGGCAGCTGATCTTCAGGAATGGCTGTATTTCTCCTTTCAGGTTGATAATTTGGAGGAAGTAGTCATCAGTTCCTGGAGAAATCAAATATTGTCCAGCATTATCTTTATTTCTAATAGGAAACTGAAAAACCATCACACTGAGTGTTCAGATAACTTTCAGCTTTGTTACTATTTCAGCTTTTTCACATTGGGTTTGTTGCTGCTTATTTCTGGTGAACAAGATTTCCTTATTTTTTGTTTCATATTTAGTGGGCTAGATGAACTTATTTTTAAGGAGAATGGGTAATAATCTCAAGAGAAATAATAATATTTCTGGTTTTCTTTTGTATATATGTATTGATGTTTGGTAGAATAAAAAAGCGTTCAAAATTCCTAGTTATTAAAACTCAAAATAAAAATAGCTGTGTATTGTTACAATAAGTCTCTGCATACAAAAAAAAGAAGCTAAAACTTACTATATTTTTGTTAAGTTCAACTATATCTAACATCAGAGCTGAAAAGTTTATTTAAAACTGCCAAATAAAGTGTCTATAACAACATTTTTTTAATGGTAAAAGGATTTGAAAATGCACAGTAATTGTCTAATCAAAGCTATCTAATCAAAGATAGCTCAAAGTTAGTGGATGGCATATATCTAAGTTAGGGTAAGAGTTTAGTATTTGTGAAGGTTCTCTGGCTTAATGCGGTATTTTACTTAATGCTAGATAGTACACATTTCAAACACAAGGCTCTGTTACAGCAAAGCTGTATAGAGCGTATTAGTAAGCACATAGTTAAAAAAGAGGGGTGCAAAGTACTTTTGGATGTCTACATGTCTTTATGGGAGGGCCACCCTCCATGCATTTTCTAGTGAAAAATCTAGTCTTGTACCTGTATGCAGAGAAGCTCTCAATGGAGTTAGTAGATGTTTATATGTAGCTTATATCTAGGGCTAGACTGTAGCGGTTGCTCTTGTCAGCTGACAACCCTAGAGAGAAGGGAATTAGGAAAAGAAGAAAGAACTGATTTAATGAAACAACAAAACCAACACCAATGTAAAGTGAGTATATATATTAAAAAAAAAAAAAGTTATACTTAGCTCATCAAAGGTCCAGCCATCACAATAAACAGGAAGTGCATCATTATAAACAAAAGGAGCCCAAGCAGGAAGCCTTTCACCTTCCTCAAGCTTCCCGGTTTGTGCTGTGATGTTTATGGTAGGGGATACACCTGTAGCAAACTCAGGTCAGCTGCTTGGCCGACTCAAAACTGCTAACAGCCTGCAGATTATACCTGTCTTGTGATTCTAGCCCAGTGAAACTAGGGCAGTAAGAATTTTGGACTTGCAAGGCATGTGAGGTTAAGGCCCTTAATTTTTCACAGAAGAGCATGGAAAATCTCGGCCTACTGCTAGAAAGCTATAGTGAAGTTACTTCACCTTAGATGAGATTCATGCTGCATCTCTGTTGGAAGTTATTACTTTTACTGCAGATGCATCAGAAAAAAAAAAGTGCCTGCACCTTAAGACTTCCAAGGGAAACTCAGTTGTCTTATCTTAAGTTGCCAAGGAAATTAACGTAGGCAAAGAAACTACATTTTGTTGGTAGTGACTTGAGGTCCAAAGGTACATTGCATTCTTTTGGCGCTTCTTTGGAGTGGTAGCATTAAACCTGGGAAAGGTTCAGAGAAGGCAGGAAGAATGATCAAAGGTATGGAATGGCTTCAGTGCAAGGGTTGACTAAAAGTGGGCTATGTCTTCTCAACACAGAAAAAAAACTTTGAAGTGGCTGTGGAAGAGATTTGCAAAATTGTGATTTGGATAGGAAATGCCTGTTTTAAGGGTCCCTTCCTGTGCCAGAACAGCTGATGCTACTCAGACCTGTGTTCAAAACAAAGCAAAACAGGTAATGGATAACACAGTGGGTAGTAGATCTGTAGAACTCTACTGAAGGATGACATGGATGCAAAATTATACATAGGTGCAAGGGGAGACTGGATAAATACTTAGAAAAGGATGCTGTTGATGAGGGCTCTCAGGATGAGAGGACAGCATACAGGGGACTGCTGAAAAGCCACAGTCATGCTGGCGTCAGAAAGTTCTGCAAGATGAAATCGTTGGAACCTGGGAGTATATGAGAAGTGTCATGCATGCTTATTCTGTCTGTATTTCTGACTACTTGTTTCTTAAAGTATGCAAATAATTCTTTAAAAGGAATTCAGTTTCAGGCATACAAAATGTTTTATATTTGCATTTTCCTTCTTAGAAAATCCCACATAAGTGTATAGATTAGATAGAAGTGTATAGATTAGATAGAATTGTCTTGCACTTTTTAGGGATTATCCCAAATGCCTTTAAGTAATTCCCTTTATGGTTTCTAGGAATTTTCCTTGTGCTTTTAAAGAATTTTCAAGAAATCTCCTTAGGTTTGATAGCAATTTTCATGGTGCTTTCTGGAAATTTTCCTTCCATGCTTTGTAGGAGTTTCTGCCAATGCTTTCTAGGAATGTTCTATTTTCCTCATCTGCTTTCTAGGGATTTTCTAAGTGTTTCCTAGGAATTTGCCTGGTGATCTGGCATGTTACCCATGTTTTTTTCCACATTAATCCAGGAATCCTCTCTGCTCTCTAGAAAGACTTTCTAGAAGATTAATTTCTAGGAATTCTCTCTGTGCTTTGTAGAAACATTCCTACATTCCAGAAATCTATCCAGAATCATCTAAGGATTCTTCCCAAGCCATCTAGAAATCCTTGCAATGCCTGCTTTAAAGAGCTGCTTGAGCAGAAGCAAAACTTCCCTAGTCTTTTTACCATTAATATACCTATAGAAATTTTTGGCATTCCCCTTGATCTCCCTGGCTCGATTTAATTTTAACCAAGCTCTAGCTTTTCTAACCAAGTCTCTTGCTGCTCAGACAGCTTCCTTGTATGCCCCCCATTCTAGCTGTTCTTCCACTTCTTGTGAAGTTTCTTTTTGAGTGACAGTGTATCCAGGAGCTCCTTGCTCATTCAGGCAGGTCTCCTAGCATTCTTTCCTGCTTTCCTCTTTGTTGGTGTACTTTGTTCCTGGACACTGAGAAGGTGATCCTTGAATACCGACCAGCTGTCCTGGGTCCCCCTTCCCTCAAGGGCTTTGTCCCAGGATACTTTGGCCAGCAGATCCCTGAAGTGATCAAAGTCTGCGTGCCTAAAGTCCAGGGTTGTAAGCTTGGAATACATCCTCCTAGTTGCCCTAAGGATATTAAATTGAAGTGCTTTGTGGTCACTGCAGTCAAGATTATCTCTGAGCTTCACATTGGTCACCAGCCCTTCCCTGTTGGTGAGAACAAGGTCCAGCATAGCACCTTTTCTTGTTGTTTCCTCTACTATTTGGAGGAGGAAGTTGCCATCTATGCATTCCAGGAAGATCCTGGATTGCTGGTGCCTTGCTGTGTCATCCCTCCAGCAGATGTCAGGATGGTTGAAATCGCCATGAGGACCAGGGCTTGTGAATGAGAAACCACTTCTCTCTACCTATGGAGGGCCTCATCTGCTGGGCTCTGCTGGTCATGTGGCCTTTAGCAGACCTTTACTGTAACATCACCTTCCCCTGTCTTCCCTTTAATCTTAACCCATACACTCTCAACCAGCTCATTGTCCCTCCCCATATGGAGCTCCATTGATTCTAGCTGATCAGTGATGTAGAAGGCAATGCCTCCTACCCTGTCTGTCCTTCCTAAAGAGCTTGTATCCATTTATTCCTACATTCCAGTCATGGAAATCATCCCACCAAGTTTCACTAATAGCCACTATGTCATTCCTTTCCAGCAGCACAGCTCATCCTGTTTATTACTCAAGCTGCATGCATTTGCATAGAGGCATTTCAAGCTGGGCTCGCCATGTCACCCTCCTGTGCGAATTGCCCTTGATTCCCTTGGGGTGTCCCGGTGCATAGGTCTTCATTACCCTGACAAGTCTCACTTGGGCCTTCCACCCCTACCTCTGCCCTTCAGCTTGGAGGTCTATTTAAGTCCAGGCCTGGGCCATCATTTTATAATGGTCTGAGCTATTTTCTAGGTCCGTCTTTAGAGCTTGCTGTGGTAGAACTGTGGACCTTGTTGTCTGGGACTGACTTTTTGGTTTGCCTGGGGACTTGTTTCATTGCTACAGGTTTCATGCTAGGTCTGATGACCTGGACTTCTGGCTATTGTTCCTGGGTTTGCATTGTTTGGGTATTGTGGGCTTGGGCTTAAGCTTGTGAGGCTGTGTCTTAGTAGTTTCATTATCAGTTCCACCACCAGAATTATTATGAATGGGGACTTTCTTGTTCAAGAACTGTCTCCATTATGTGTAAGGTTTTAGTTGCTTGTTATCCAAGTTCTTAATAATCAGCTGTCAGTATGGGTGTCCACAACTGTTCCTGAGTAGATTGCCCATACTATCATCTCTTGTTTTTTATTGTTGTAGTATTTTATCTTTATGCCTTTATTCAAGCTTTTAATATTTTTTTTGTATTTGTACAAACTGTGAAAGGCAGGTTATAAATTACTGTTCTGCTGTATCTAGGTGCTTAAATAATGTAAGCTATATTAATGAAAAATGGTATACACTGGGGTGTGTGTTGCGTGGGTGTTGTGTTTTGTTTTGTTTTTTTTTTTAAGCCTGATTTGCATGGTGTAGAATTGTGTCTATAGTCTGGGTGAGTCTCGCTTAAGTAATTTGAGACAAAGGATCGTGTATACTTCTCGACTGCGACCCTGGAAACATTATCTTTGAGCCTCCTGGATGCTTTGTGCTGTTGTGTTTAATAGTAATTGTATATTGTGACGTGGACTTGTCATTAATCTTATGTTTGCTGCTGATCATTACTGACCTTGGAACACCTATTTTGTCTCTTAACTTAGTCATTTAATATAAGGAACATTTTCCCTCCAAATTTAAGTTGATTCTTTGTCTTTTCAGTTAACCTCATTGCTGATATATTTGTGTTAAAAATGGATAAGCTGGTTTCTTTCATATGTTAGCTAAAAATGCTAATGTGGATTGCTTGGCTTAAGGATCACTGTATCACAGAAGTGTACTGCTGGAAAAAATAGTCTCTTACTGAATGAAAATCCAGTTATAATTTTTTTCCCCAAGTCTTGTTTGGCGGCTCATACAGGAGCATATTAAAACATCTGTTAGTGTGGTTCTGAACTGAGTAAGATTAAACAGCACTTTCTTCATATGCCCTCTCCACTCTTCTTTTTTTTTTTTTTCTCTAGTAAAAGAAGGATGAGATTTCTAGGAGACCTAATACAATGACTTGGTTTAATAAATATTTCTTTATATATTGCGTATGCTTGGTCACAAGCACAGTTGATTAAAGGTAGCTATGTTAGTTCCCAGCTCGCTGTAGCCTATTATTAAAAGAATTGAAAATGAGAATTTATGAAGCTGGCATTGCTGCCATGTGTACTTATCATGGAAATGAGGCCACAGTTGCTCTCTGCAGGAAGAGAGTTAAGCATGCTGTTTAAAAAGAAATACAAAACCCAAAAAATCCCAAAGCAGTCTAATTTTTCTGGGTATATGAACCACCTTTAACTTCCTGAGGCAACTGAGGTCTTAGCATTACCTGAGAAATGCTCATTATGTTGAAAAATTTGACTTCAGCTTGGTACCAATAATTTGATACAGATATACCACATACAGTGGTAAATCTTGAATTCTTTACTTAAACTATTGTGTTCTGAACTGAGTACAATGTATTTGTTTTTTTCTGCTATACCAATTGTTCTTTCAAGCATCAAATATCCTACAGTATTAATGGAAGTCATCTGTGTTCCTTGAGAGGAATGAATAACAGTTGAAGTAGAAAGGAACCAAGACAGCAAACAAAGGTCAGGAATCGTGAATTAAGTTTTATGAGTTGTATAAAGTAGGAAAGGCATTATGAAGGGAAAAGCAGGAGATTCTTTGAACAAAAACCTGCCACTTTTTGTTCTTAAAATGATGCATGTATTATTTGGGGGAATGTGAATGATTCTACAGATGTTATAGTGTTGTTACATATCAGAATATTTTATCCACATTTATGCACGTCTCTTGTACTTTAGCTGACAAGAAATCTTTGAAACTCTTTGGAGAGATAGTCAATCCAATTTCTGGTAGGAGTAATTGTTTTTGAGTAGTATAATAGTTTTACCCTCTGCCTTTGGGAGGAGTCTTATGCCTTCAGCATTCCTCTTTCCTAAAACAAAGATCTGGGAACACAGTCATGCCCAAATATCAACATGCTTTTCCCTTGTCATCATTTCTTAAAATTAGATTAATTAGGCTAGGCTTGTGTGAGTGTTCACGTCTGTGTATATGTTTTTGCCTTTCTGTTTTCAAGATGCGTTATTTTTTCTTGTTGTTGTATTTTTTTTTCCTTTTTTAGTGCTTCTGAATTGAGTGACCTTTTCTACTTCCCATCCCAACATTTGATTACTGAACTTACTGATTTGAGACTGGTAGAACTTAGAGGGAGTGAGAACTATTTCAACACTATCAGAAGAATTTCATATCTCAAGAAATATTACAATGCAAAATATTTCAGAGAATGAAATACACTTTTTAAACGTACTGACTTTCAAATGCTGGCTATTAAGTAATGTCATCCAAGTGCTGTAATGAAAGAAAACTGTAATAAGAATTTTTAGTGGCTGACTTCCTTACTTTGCTAGGCTTGACTAAAGAAATTGGGAGATCTATTTTTCCTTTCTAATAAGATGAGATTGAAGATTCACACAGCAATAATGACTAAGTCCTATTTCCAGATTTCTAGTGTTCAGTGGACTGCCTGAATGGAAAGTTGTTAAATTATTGCTTATGCTGACTCATCTTTAATGTCTTTTTGCACTTTTAGTACTTCTGTCCAGCTGTGTATGGATGGATATATACTGAAATTGTCCTTGATGAGAAGCATTTTCTTTTTCACTTAAAAGTCAGACGCACTTTGCTTTTCTTACTGAAGACGGTGTAACCTGTGCTGGTTATTTCCTTAGTGTTTCATGTGGGTATTATTGCTGTTCAAACATAAAATATACTTGCTGTAAAAGGTTTAAGGTATGAATAATAGCAGATATTGAAATAATTAATCTGACAATGTATTGTGAGCTATATGAAGTGGTTCACTGGTGATGATTCAAAGGTATTCACTGTCTGAGATGCAGAGATACATTACTGTACAAATACCAGAAATGGTTTTAAGTCTAAGATACCAAACTAAATAATAACCCAAATCTCAGGATATTCTCTCTGTACCTTTTGATTTCATTCACAAGAAGAGAAATTCAGTATCATATCTTGAGAGGTCCAAAGCTAGGATTTGAATATTCTTAGAAAGTCTTAACATGTTGTCTAATTGAATTCCTCCTATGAAAAAATAAACCAACATTCTCAATAGTTTTAAACTTTGTATGAATTTTCTTGTTTTAAAAATAATTTGTATGGGCTCCAAGGGACTATGGCTGGGATATTATCTAGAATACAAGTTAAACAAACTTGAAAAGAATGGTTGGTTTATAACTTTCCTACTGTTTAACATAACACTCTGGAAACTTAATGCAGCATGTTCAACATTTGTATAACCTATATGGTTGATATATTGTAAAATATTTTTTAAGAATTAGGCTGCTGGTTTGCATGTTGCTTGAACAGAGGATGGCATAAAAAATGAACTAGGTACAGTAAGCAATATCTGTATACTGCACTTGCAAAAATTTGTTAGTCTCAATGAAAATTGGTCATGTTTGATTTCTCAGACTTTGTACTACATTTGTCTTGAATATTATTCTGTTTTGATGAAAGCATCTATTGCTTGATATATTCTGTTTCCTCCTTTATGATCTTTGGGAATGTGACAACAGAATTTTTCAAACATTGTACTAGTAAAAGTCAACTATTACATACAAGCTTGGTTGATTAGAAGCAGCTTGGTATCAGTATTCATTTGGAAAAAGGCTAGGACTGTATTTAAAGGGTGAGCTGGTAGTACCAGGAGAAATAAAATTCAAAATCTGCAGCAAATCTTTGTTAAATTTCCCTGTGAAAACTGAGAAGGCTGGACAGCTGCTTGTTGCCAACAGGACAGCTTAAACACTTATGAAGTCCAGATGCACTGGTCTGTTTTTCAAAATATAGCTTTTAGCTATGCTTGTACATTGCTTCTGGTTAGAACTGGGTGTTGTTTAGATGAGCTTTTGTTTATTTACAAAGTATATAGTTATTTTTCTGAATGCAGAAGGAGCCTAACACTTAAGAGATGGCATTTATACCTCCTACAATTAGTATACAAGGGCCAGAACTTTTGGATTTTCTTAAGGCTATACATACTTAGTGATATCCCTTGAGAAACTTGTCAAACTTGACTTCATGAGCAGCCTAATCTTGCCTTGATTTTAGGATATGAACAGGTGCTTAAGTGTCTTTTATTGTAATCTTAACTGAAAAATAGTAGTGGATGGGCCCTAGCCAAGCCTAGTCCAATCTAATCTAGGTTCAGTGTAACCTTTCATTATCTTTCACAACGAGTTAATGTCACCATGGTAGTGTGAATAAAATGACATTTGTTTCTCATATCTGTATCCATAGTGCTCTAGTTCTGTCAGCTGCAGGTCTACAGTGCAGAGTATGGCACACATTAAAACAAATCATCTTGTTTATTCACCTTATGTTGCATTAGGGTGATCATTCAAACTGTTCCTTTGAAACTATAGAAGAAAACAGACTTTTCAAACTTAAAATAGTGGCATTACATATAACTATTATAATCTCATTTAATGTTCATAGTTACTATTGAATTTCTAGCTGTTGCATCATAAAGCATATGACTTAGCATTGGGTGATACCATTTAGAAGAGTCTGTTGCTTAAAATTAGTTCCCTGTTCCTTTAGCTGAATTGAATTTGTTAGCTACAAAAAAATTGGAAAAAGATGTTTAGGTTTGTAAATCAACATAAACCCCAGGTATAAAAAGTATTTAAGGCATTGGGAATAACCTGAAATCTGTGTGTATATTTTTCTGGTCTTTGGAAGTGCAAATCTGATTTTGGAGAGAGACATCTCTAAGAATGAGGGAGCTACTACCTGCATTAATAATTTAGGGACATTGATGACTGTAAGGATCAAGCAGGCAAGAGCCTTGAATTTACATCAGCTTTCAGGTGTTATCAAGGCCACCCTGTTCTGTTGTAAGAACTGTAGCTGTATCTAATTTTGAAAAATTTCTTCCAGGATTGCTTTTCCTAATGAAGAAGTGTCGTTTTTTTTAGATAACTCTTCCTGATGGAAGAATTGCAAATTAATCCTGTCTATGATAGCATCAGCTTAGTGCTTTGATGCAGATGCCATATTTAACTTCACATCAAATCTAATTAGCTTTTTCACTGAAGTAACTAATCAACATTCTACTGAATGTCTATTTTGAGCTCTTACCTTGTGCTTTAAAGTCACTTTAGGGAGTTAGCCAACTAAACCTAAACAGAAGATTATTTGATTCAGATACCTACCTGTTTTGAAATTTCAACCTAACTATGTATTCAAATAAAGTAAATAATTCTAACCTTTGCCTTTTTCAGTTCTACTAATAATAGAAATACCTTTTCTTTTCCCTCTTCTAACTAATTGTGCAATGAATAATCCCACTGAAGTAGATGAGAAGCCTAACAATATATTATTTCCAAACGCATGTTATATGGATGTGTACTATAGCAGTCAATGTTGTACTACTTGTGCTTCTGATAGCATCCCAAAGAAAACAAAAATAGCAAAGAAGAGCAGGATTGATTTTTGTTTCAACCTATCAAGCTAGCAACATGAGCTTGAGTGTAGTTTATTACACCACCCAAATTGCTGTTGCAACTCAAAGCATCATGAATGTCAGTAGCCTGAATGAAATGTTGTATTTCCAGAATTATCTCCCAAAGGAATTTCCTGTCAAGTATAGTTTAAATTGTAATTGAAAATGATGATTGAAATTTGAAAGATTAAAGTGCATAATTAAAAAGTAATAAAGCCAGTTGTCAAATAGAATTTTGCTAATGGTAAACAGCTGTTTGTTGTTGTGGTGCACTATGGTCTCTGAAGCAGTATCGGTGAAATAATTAACCTACTGAAGTTGGTGGAGCTGTATTCAGTCACAGCAGATCTGACTGTGACTTCAAATGTCCTTGTATTTGATGGTTAGCAAAGTACAATTATATTCCCATCTAGAATGTAGCTGGTTAAAACTCCTTGTTCTCTATTTCATAAAGGTGTGTCATTAAAATAGAGCTCTTAAAATTGCCATTGCATTAATGCAAACTTCTTATCTTTGTTATGCAGCTCTGTTCTATTCAGTAAGATAGGTTCCTTAGGAAATTTTTGGCAATCTTTGATTTTCAAAGAAAAACTATACAACATCTAAAGGAATCTCAAAGGAAACTTCAACTCCCCTCTCCCCCTGCTTCGGGAATTCTACAAAGTCAGAACTTCTGAGATAAATAACTTGCAAATTAAACTTGGCTTTCACATGAGCCACAGGTTGGAGTCGACAGTGGTAGTCTTGCGAAGCAAGCTGGTATAATCATACATGGCTGAAAACACTGTTAAAGTAATTTTTAGTGAAAATGTCCAGAAAGAATGCTGTAACAGACACGTTTTTGCAAGACTTGGAAAAGAATGAATTTGAGAAACGTTTCTTTTTGTTTTCTTTAATATGCACTCTAAAAGCATTTGTGAATAACTTACTGAAATAGTTTAGTTTTTATGGCCTAAACTTGAAAATATATAATAAAATTACAGCAGTGAGGATAACATGTGATAGAATAGTAAGATAAATCAAACATACATTCTAAAATTAAGTGAAAAGAAGCTTTACTTTGATGTATCTCATCCTTTCTTAGAATTTATAGCTGTTGTAGCACTTAAGCTAAACATACTGCAAAAACAATTATACTGAATTTAAAACAATCCATAGAGCACCTTTCTGTATGGGCAAGTGAACCTGTGCAGCTTGTGCTGCACTTAATTCTTTCAAGGTATGTGCCTTCTCTGCACCTGCCTTGCAGTGACATCTGCTGGGAAAAGCAGGAAGTCTTTATTGGGACTACAACAGTTTGGAATGAGAGTGAGTTAATACCAACTAAAGTGCAACTATCCTTTTCCTAAGCAGGTATATATTTCCCTATGCAAAAGTCAGGTGCTTGTGATAAGTTGTAGGTAATACAAAGCATTCCATTATTAAATTTTCAGATGAAACTCAAATCAGTTAGAATTGCAGTTGTATTGTAGTTACTTCCATATTGTTGGCCTATTAAGGAATAATTACCAAATACCTGTAATACTAAGCTTGTACTTAAAATATTTTAATTGTTGTAGTGATGTATATTCCAAAAAATGCCTAGTACTTTTTTTCTTGCAATTTTACGGGGAATATATAATTTTTTTTTCTAATGTATTTAAATTATATTTTTTCTGACAAATTTTGATTCGTATTTTATATCTATGGCAGTTAATGCAGTAGTTTTAATCAAATAAGGATATATAAGCATTCAAATGTAGTTTACAGATGATGAGTTGCTATATGGTGGTAGTTGTGCCAAGTTAACACTGAAAAGTTTTGAGTAGTAGGGAAAAATCTAAGTGATGTGGAGGAGAAACCTCATTTTCTCTTAGGAGAAATTAAGAAGGGAAAAAATACCCTGTCTGGTACTCAGGCAGTGTGTGGAGATGGAGACAGGACAAGAAGTTGAGTGGTTCCTGTCCAAGTAACACAATAAAAAGGAAGTGGTGTTATAAATATTTAAAAATAATACTTTAAAGAAGAAGTCTTACAGAAGATGATTAATTATTTTCAATAATGTTAAGTAACATCATGAAAATTCATTTAACATGCACACTTTTGTTTAAAGATATCAAAGAGCTTTGCAGATTTCTTTTTTCTGTCAGCTGATGAGATAGAGTATATTTATTTTACAGATGATTACTAAGAACTGTAGGTTTGTATTATTCAGAAGCTCAAGGCAGCCCTGTGCTAGTTGCATGATTCAGCCCCATTATTAGAGCTCCACTTGAACTGCTTGAAGAACTTGTGGCTTGAGAATCACAAACTTGCCATGTCCGCATTACGTGATCATAATGGAGCTTTCTGGACTTAATATTAAAAGATAACTTGATTTTTTTTTTTATTCAATTATTAAGAATACCTGAAATATTTTTAACAGCTGAGCTTGCTTTTTCCTTGTTTCCCCTTGAATGCCTCTGAAAACCAGTAAAATTTGTAACAAAACACAGCAAGATCTAAGAAAAGTCAAGCATGTAAAGATATTGGGGGAAGGAAAAATAAATCGGTCTGCATCTGTTCTCCCATATTTATGGAGAACTTGTGCTTTCTTTTCAGTGTAGGCAAATCTGTTGTACTCAGAGTGAGAGACAAAGTAATTGCTTTTGGCAGCAATACAAGTAGTTAGGAGCTGAGGTATCAGGAAAGGTGTAGTGTAAACAAACTCAAGCTAGTTTTAATCTTAGACAAAATATGTAAATGTATCAGGCTGGCTGTGGCAGCACACCTCAGCAGAGCGTATGAAATTAAACCCAGAAATAGTTGTCTGCTGAGCTTGTACCCTTACAGTCAGTGTAGATGCACATGACTTTAATGAGGAAAAAAACCCTTGTCTCCAAAGCCCCAACTCTATTTTTAAAAGTTTATTGTATGTGATAGAAATTCAGCTACCCTAGCTACCTAACCAAAGCTCTACTGTATCTGTGCCTACTACACAAGTATTACATTGGCTAGGAGTACATTAATGCAACTTACTTGACAGGAAAATAAAATAAGCTCCCCTCTCTCTTACAGCTACAATTGCTCTGGTATTGTACTGGTGTGTAGTCACTCTATGGACATGCTGTGGAAGTGTTGCTAAAGAACTGCAAATGACAAACATCACAGAAAGAGCATTCTTCTGAGCTGACCACCACAGGGCTGGGTTCTGAAAGAAATACTGCAGCAGTATTGCTGATCTCCTTGCTGTTGTCAAAATTTCTGGTTCAAGGCTTTGCCTAAAATCGCTAGTAAAATGTCGTCATTCTAATAGTAAACAAACACTATTTTTAGAGTTGTGTCAGCAACAAGTATTCTGACACATCATATTCAAAGTATTCATAAGAAACTTGGGACATTGATTTTGAAGGTAGAGATTTAAATGAAAATCAATAAAGGAAGCTGTTTTCTCAGTATATTTAAAGGAAGATACCTGATTTGAAAAGATGAGTTGCTTTCCATTTCATTAATGTATAACAGTAATAGAAAGACTGACAGTAATATATCACATTAGATTGGTGGCGGGGGAACTTGTTTAAGTAAATGTTTTCCTTAAGTTATTTTGCACATATCAGCTTCAAAGAAAGCAATAACAATGCAATGGGAGTTCAAACACGAGAATACTGGACAAGGTTCTTCAAACTTACATGAAACATTAATTCAGAAAATAGGCTTATAGCCTGAACAGTTACAGGATTTAACCCTTTAACCTGTTACTGGGCTGCTTCATCAGTGAAAAAACACTTCTGAGAAATGTTTTTAAGTTTAAGTAATACTGTTTTCCAAACTAGAGTTTACCACTTAAAAATATGTAACATAGATGTTTTCCAAATACTTTGTAAATTGGTATAATGATTTGGGAGAGGATATACTGGAGAGAAGTCCTGTGGAAAGGGAGTTGGGGGTGCTGGTGAATGAAAAACTGGATATGAACCACCAATGTGCAATTGCAGCCCAGAAGGCCAATTGCATCCTGGGCTGCATCAAAAGAAGTTTGGCCAGCAGATCAAGAGAGGTGATGCTGCCCCTCTACTCTGCCCTGGTGAGACATCACCTGGAGTACTGTGTCCAGTCCTGGAGCCCCCAGCACAAGAAGGATGTAGACATACTGGAGCATGTCCAGAGGAGGGCTACCAAGATGATCAGGGGAATGAAGCGCATCTCATGTGAAGATAGGCTGAGGGAGTTGAGGCCGTTCATCCTGGAGAAGAGAAGGCTCTGGGGAGACCTAATGGCCCCTTCCAGTACCTGAAGGGGGCAGACATGAAGGTGGGGGAAGGTCTATTCAAAAGGGCTTGTAATGACAGGACAAGGAGCAATGGTTTTAAGCTAGGAAAGGATGGGTTTAGACTGGATATTGAAAAAAGTTCTTTAATAGAGGGTGATAGATCACTGGCATAGGCTGCCCAGAGAGGTGGTGGAGGCCCCATCCCTGGAGTCATTCAAGGTCAGTCTTCATGGGGCTCTGAGCAATCTGCCCTAGGTAGAGATGTCCCTACTTGTGTAGGGAGGTTGGACCAGATGACCTTTAGAGGGCAGTTCCAGCCTAAAACATTCTATGATTCAGAAAACTGAAATGAAAACATTGAAGAAAGTGTAGACAATTAACTTATAGAGCTAATTAACATATTTTAGTTGGGAACAAAATGAAGGATTGCAAACAATTCTTTAACCCTAACTGGATGTACGTTGAATTGGTGGAAGCTGCAGCAGCTGAGACTGGTGGTGAACTTTCATACTTTGAACAGTAGCTTGGAGTTGTTTGTACGTTAATTCAAGGAATATGCTCTTTAATGATCTGAAAACCAAAAAACTCTGTGATATTTAGTGCCATTAAGTTTACATTCAAAATGAATGTCTTTCATCTCAAAGGATGGGATTTTGTAGCAAGACAGTTTCTTGGATGAAAGCACTATATATTCTTTAAATGTTTCTGAGGTGCTCACGTATGTATTTAATGTTGCGGTTTTACCGTAAAAGTGATAACCAGGTGACCATCTGTCAATCTGAAGTGGTCATTGGTGACAAGTAAGAAAATAATATTGCAGCTGATGACAATTTTTAACTATAAAATTATTTTACAAATGTCTAATAACTGTTTATTTCATTTTGTACTGTTGAGTTACACATTTGAAATGTCAAGTGGTATTTTCTCAGATTCAATTTTCAACTAGTTCAGAAAAAAATTGTGCTGAGAACTAGCCTGATATAATTACAATTCAAGATCTTTTAGTTTAGTCGGTTGTTTCTGTATGACAGTTCTACTTTTGAACAGTAGTTAAGGCAACTTAGCCACATAAGGCAGCAACATCCCTGTGTACCTATGTGGTCCTGTGCACCTTTTTTTCTGTGCTGTTTGTGTTGCCCTACTTTATCTTCTTCTAAAAGCTAAAACCATCCTGATTTGTTCAGTATATACAGCAATGTAGCTGTTAGTGCTTGGCTTTCCAAGTTTAATGTTCCTTTAATATAATTTTATTAGCCAATTAATAAGTTCCTACAAAAATGAGAATTGCAAACAGATGTGCATGATGCAATGCCTACCTTTTCATCTGTATAGGGATTTTGTAGGAAGGGTGGCAATGATGTAGAGAAAAGAAAATATTATCCTAAACTGTTTCTAGCTGCTTTTTTAAAATTATGGGCATTTGCTAATCTTGATTGACATTTCATACCTTGTTGTATGTAGAAACACTTTCAGCAAAGGTACATAAACTTAGGTATTTCATTGTGCTCTGAAGGGGAAACTCTTAGCTGGGCAGCAACCTTGAAAGAGATCCTATCACCTGCCCTTGATTCTTAGTGACTTAAGTATATAATGGGTGTTAGTGGTGTCTGAAAGACCCAGTAAATAAACATTGATATCAGCTGTCATGGGTATGTATATCCATTTTTAAATAGAGAAGATTAAAATAGAGGAGCCATAATTATGCAGTATTCAATTCATAGTCAGCAAACTATTAATTCCTCAAGTCCAGTATAAAAATAAAACACACTCCATCTTACATGATATTTAAGAAGTCTGGGCTGTATGCAAAGAAAATTCACAAGTCTCAAGTGTATATTAGTGAGAAGAATTTAAAACTGCTTTTTAG
Source organism: Chloroceryle aenea (assembly GCA_013399075.1). Lineage (NCBI taxonomy): Eukaryota > Metazoa > Chordata > Aves > Coraciiformes > Cerylidae > Chloroceryle > Chloroceryle aenea. Next base: position 296,938 of record VWZY01004303.1, read on the forward strand.
TATGACCCACTTACTGAGGCAGACTCAAAATTTGTCCTCTGAGTTACTTTATTGTATCTGTTGTATGGCCAAAGCAGATGGACTACTTGATGCTCCGCACTTTTTCCCTGTCCTCTCTGGTGTCTTGCCCTTAATCTTTCACCACTTATACAGCACATGCACCAGACAAAGCATCCCTTGATGCAGTTAGTCATAATCAGATAAGTGAGATCAAAATTCCTGACGTCAGCTCTACTGTATTTGCAAAATCTTTGCTTATAAACAGATGCTATCAGCTCTCATTCAGATCTTCTCTTAAAAATGTCTTTGCATAGCCCACCATATTAAAATCGTGCTGCTGTTGTTATTGACATGTGTTAAGTCACACACAGAGCAGTAATGAAAAGCAGTCCGGTCACTTTGTAATTATGACAGAATACGAAATTCCAATTATATAATTTGTATCATACAAGTAAATTTTGAATAAATAGAATCCTTACTGGGAAAAGTATTATAGACAGTTTCTATTCTTGTACTTTTCCGAGTGTTCCTTGAACATTTACTTCTAACGGGTTTGACAATAATGGCAACACATTCACTCTTTCATTAGCAACAGATTCTGTTATTAAATAGTTTGAAAATTGAATAAATCAGAGCTTAGATCCACTGTCCTTATATAGTAAATGATGTGGATAGATCTCAATCTTCAAAAGCAGTTCTATGTTTGAATATATTTTAATATTTATCCATATGCACTTATCCTGTAATAGCATCTGCCCAGACTTTCAAGACAGAATCTTTCATTTACCCTCTTTCTTCTCATTCAATGCATGAAGACAATGATGCTATCCTGTTTTATTTCTACTGTCCAGTACAGACAGATTATTCCATTGTTCAAATGTAAAAAAAA
>VWZY01004303.1:298605-318125 GCA_013399075.1 Chloroceryle aenea
AAGCCAATGGTATCTTGGGGTGCTTAAAGAAGAGTGAGTCCAGCAGGTTGAGGGAGGTTCTCCTCCCTTTCTGCTCTGCACTAGTGAGACCCCATGGGGAGTGTTGTGTCCAGTTCTGGTCTCCTCAGTTCAGGAGGGACAGGGAAATACTAGAGAGAGTCCAACGGAGATCTACGAAGATGATGAAGGGACTGGAACACCTCTCTTATGAGGAAAGGCTGAGAACCCTGGGGCTGCTTAGCCTGAAGAAGAGAAGACTGAGAGGGGATCTTATTAATGTCTATGAATATCTGAAAGGTGGGTGTCAAGTAGAAGTGGACAGTCTTTTTTTAGTTGTTGCTTGTGATAGAACGAGAGGTAATGGTCACAAGCTGAAACAAGGAAAGCTCCACCTCAATGTGAGGAAAAACTTCTTCCCTGTGAGAGTGACAGAGCACTGGAACAGGCTGTTCAGGGAGGTTGTGGAATCCCCTTCTCTGGCGACTTTCCAGGCTCACCTGGATCTGTTCCTGTGTGGCCTGCCCTGGGTGTGTGGGTGTTTGCAGGGGGGTTGGACTTGATCTCTAGAATTCCCTTCCAACCCCTCTCATTCCATGATTTCTGAAATAAGATACACTTCCGGTTGTGAAGACAGCTAAAATGTTTTATGTTGTAGCTTTTGTCTTAATTCTAATATTTAACACAGGATTTTGATAGACCTGGGATAACCTGGGATTGACACACCCTTTCTCATCTGTCTTTCTGCCCCTGTGAGTAACGAGGTGGGTTACCATATCTGTATGTTTGAAAGCTGAACTGATTCTTGGCTATTACAGTGACCAGAAATTCTTACAGGATCTCTTTCTTTGTTGTCCTGTCCCTCTGTGTAGTTTCACAAGGTTTCAACTAGTTTATACTTGCAGTACATTTTTAGTGTCTTATGAGTGAAGGTGCCTCTATTTGATTCGTAAAGGTAGAACCCCAGCAGAACTGCTGATGTTTTACATTGCTGGGAGACTGGAGAACTGGCAGTCATTCCATGTAATATCAAGAAGGTGTCTGATTATGGGCTTATGGAAATAGGGCCTCCATTTGCACAATTAAAGTTCAACATGATGATTTTTTGTTCAGAGAAAAGGAATGGATTTATAATTCCTGATTTTTCAGGATTCCTGGTTTTGGTCATCTTTGGTTTTAAATCAAGGTACCTTAGAGAAATTTTAACTTCACAATGGCTTAGAAACATTATCAGAGCTAAATACTTTTCGTTGGAGAACAAAGGTGCTCTGAGGTTACTGAGTTCAGTTCATTTAGACATGAAACACTAGCGTTAGTATGAGAGTCCTTCTGCTCCAGGACTAAATTATCAGGCACCCTAAATACTGCTGGTCTTAGACTTTATGTTCCATTCAATGATTGGATCAAAATTTGTCATAAGACTGAAATCCTCTGATCACAATGCAGTCAAGTAATTAAAGCTACATCCAAAGCTACAATACCATAGAAAATGTGTGTGCTTTCTTTGCATGTGAAGAGCAGCCTGCTGGAGCTCATGAACATTTTCATAAGGCATAGTAATGGTTTTGTATTTGGAGAGGTGGTTCAGCAGGTTCTGTTGATGTGGAGGTTTCAATACCACCTAAAATAATTTTGACAATGTAGGGGTTATTTCTTGGATGTCAGTCACAGTTCATGTGTACAACCACTTTAAGATAAAAAAGAAGTTTACAAGAATTATTAAAAATGCTGTACATGTGTATGCTCCACTTTCATCGTCTTCCCAAATTTTACGCGTATCGTTTTGTTTCCAAGTTTTGCTTTTGAGGTGGTGCCTGGTTCATTACACCTTAACATGCTCCACATGGGGAAAGAATTCACCTGAGTGACTGGGTATAGCATGTCTCCAAACTCACCCTTGACTGGATGAAGCAGTTTTGTTTTGTGCTTGTGGTTTGTTGTTTTGTATGTTTGTTGTTTTGGGTTTTTTTCTCCCAAGTTTGTCTGATAGAGTGAGTTGTCGTTTCTACTAAGTTTTTTGGTGTTCTCGGTCTATAATTTGTGTTTCTTTTTAATGTGTTAAAAATCTCTGGGAAACATTTACAAATGAAGCACATAATTTAGTATGAAAGTAATGGTTATGTGTTTATGAGACAAGTTCATTAACACAGTTGTCAGAACAACAGTGTATTTTGTATATTTTTTCAGAACAAATACTATGCATAAAGGCCAGAGCTAGATCTGACAAAAAAAAATCATCATGTCACGAGTATATCTAGGAAAGGTAATGGAAAAATTTGCTGCCATTTTTGCATTTGAAACTTTGTACTTTAGGCTACTTGTGGATGGTTAATATAGGTCAGATACACAGATGCAGTAGCAAATGCTTATTTTGACTGAGCAATTTTGCAATATTGGATGTCACTTGTGGTGCGTATTGGCAATGTCTGGCATCATTGTCATATGTCAGGGATAAGAGGATAGACTCTGTACTGTACAGCTAACTTCCTCCTGATTTATATTCTGTAATATTCTGCTCACAGTGGAATACACAGTAGCTTAATAATGAATGTTTCTGGGTTTAAAAAACAAACGCAAACAACCAAAACCAAATTTGAATTAAGCTACAAGTATTTTTTTTAATAATTTAAAAATAATTTAAAAATAATTTAAAAATCATCAACCTCTTTTCACTTGTGCCTTGTGATAGGACAGGGGGTGATGAATTCAAGCTTGAGTACAGGGAGTTCCACCTCAATATGAGGAAGAACTTCTTTACTGTAAGGGTTACAGAGCAGTGGAACAAACCCCCCAGAGACGTTGTGGAGTCTCCTCTGGAGACTTTCAAGACCTGTCTGGATGCATTTCTGAGTGATCTGCACTAGTTCTGTCTGCAGGGGGGTTGGACTCGATGATCTTCAGCGGTCCCTTCTAAACCCTAACATTCTCTGTGTGTGATTTTGTGTGTAAATACCTTTAATTTTTTTATTTTTATTTTTTTGTCATGGCTTTCTCTCAATTGTTTAAGAACCACAAAAATATAAAAGGATTATATTGTGATTATATTGCTATTTGTTAATAAATTTGCTACTATTCGTTAAAATTAGATTTCTATTTACAATCACAGCATGACTGAAAATTATCACCCGTTATGTCTTTGCATATGTGTTAGAAGCTTTTCTCTAAAAGATAAGCATTATAAACAATTTTGAGTAATCCCCCATAGCTTTTCTGATACAAGTAATTTTATTTCAGAGTTCTTTTGTCTTAAAACACAAATATTCAAAATCTATGTGGCTCACACCTTTCTGACTATAAAAGAATGCTGAAAAATGAAAGCTGAAGTAATGTCTTATTGATGATCTCAAAGCCAGAAACATTGTGGAATGCCTGTTAAAGGGCATCTGGCATTAAAGTGAAAGGAGGAAAGGTGAGAGGATTCAGCCTGGAATTGATTACTGAACTGGCAAAACTTGAACTGTGTTTTGAAGTATTTTATTCCACTGTTATTTTGTAATTCCTTTAGTTTTTTAGTCTTCATGTTTCAAAAATGACCATTTGCAGAGCTTGACCTGTTGCACTCTGGCACTTAGTGCATACGGAATGGGTTCTCTTGCACTAATACTTGATGCCAATACTTTCCGGACTTTGTCAGTTTCAAACTAAAAGGTTCAAGTTGTTCATCTCTAAGTATTCCTGTTCTGCAAAAACTATTAAATTCCTTGCTCTTCTATTACTAGGACCTGGATGCGAGTCCTATTTTGGCTTTCATTTATGTAAGGCATATATGCTTTACTATATGCCAAATAACTATTTGGCATGAGATATTTTTCAGAGGTTAGAAGTTTTTGGTTTTTTTTCCCCTCTCTATGACTGTAGAGAAGATACTGGTTTCGAGGACAGAATCATTGTATGCATCTGCTTGATACACAGGATGAAGTGTAGGGGGCAGATATCCAGCTGAGGATCTGCTCATAGGAATCTTGATGATATGCAGACAACTTTGATACTTTTGGGTTCTCTTTGATCCAAATTCTTAGCTCATGAGACATCAACACTTATTTTTTATTTTCACATCAACTGTTATGTTTTCCAACTCCCTGACAGCTTTAGAGTGTCTGGTTATGTTATAGGAGGAATGAAAAGAACAGCTCTATCATGGACAGAATTTCACTGATACTGTCTCCTACTGCTTTTCCTGTTTCTTTTGGAATTGAGGACCTATTTTAATGGTTTGTAGGAGGTTGATGGGCCCCAGATATCTTTGGGGAATTAATAATGAAACACAGACAATATAACCTGTGTTGGAAACTTAGGAGAAAACTGTTTTGTTTTATGAAAGTGATGGTTTCTCTTGTAAATTTGGATCCTGCACTCTTGCTGTATAAGAGTAGCTTTGTTTGAAGAAATAGGAGGAATTGTATTCATAATGTGAATAAGAATAGATGCATATAAAGTTCATGAAGCCTTTTTATTTTTCTACTAGAAAATGAATAAAAGGTCATTCTGCATCCGTTCAATTTTCTGACTCTTTAGATACTGGAACACAATAATTTTATAAGTATTCATGCAGTTGTATTTCTCTTATTGCTACATTTTTGTAGAGTCTTGGCTGGAATCAGTAGGGTCATTTGGGCTATAAACAGATGAAAGTTTGAAGAATTGATTGGCTGCATATATTTAACCTATATGCAACTAGTCAAAAGCTATAAAACTATTGGAATGCATTAGGTGTTTGTTATAGAAATTCAAGTTTAATTTATTTGAACATATTCTATAAGCCCTGTCGACATGAAAATGCTTACAGTCAGTTGTGATTCCATTCCATTCAGCAATGGAGCACAATCACAATTAAGAATCTTGTATATAGTTACTGCCCCAGGATTATAACTACAAAGCAGTGAAGGTATTATATGGTGCCAAAGTTTATCAATAAACTAATCAAATAAAAATTATTTCTACCATGAACAAAAGCTTTAGAATTCCCTGCGAATGTGCAGCACATATACATATATTTTAATGATTTAAAGGAATATGGTTTAAAAAAGTGCTTACTGAAAAAACTTGTTTCAAAGTTTCAGTAGTTGGAGGTGTAACAAAGCTTTTGAAGCTTTGGAAGTCATATGAGATGAGGGAAACAAAACTTCTGGTGCTGTGATGAGGGGTATCTGTACACAGCATAATGTGGGTAGGTTAACCAGCTTGTGCAAGTCATTCTGCTGATTTAACTTTAATACTTCTAAATACAGGTCAGCATCTTAGAAATTAATTAAGATTTCTCAGCACTGTATTGTGCTGTCCCTTACCAAAAGTAATGGACGGTTTGTGTTGAGCTATGAATGTCTTATTCCATAGCCAATTAATTTCTTGTGTGGAAAAAAAAATCTAAGTATTTGATATTTCACATGTATGAACAGTGATTCTATGTTTAGTTAAGGTGCTGTGTCTGACTCTGCTCTCAGTCAATGTGGATGTTTTAGTGATGCAGCACTTTCTAGGCAGACTCTTCTGTGGAAGTTTATGTTATATAAATAGTTCAAAATTCAGTATCTCTAAAATGATTACCTGGAATGGGATTGTGCTTAATTTTTATATTGAGCACAACTTGGTAGCCAAGTTCTTGTTGCAATTAATGATCTTTAGTCGTTGATTTTATACTTAATAGCTGAACAGTAGATTGTGTACACAGTGTCATTTAGATATGAGCGAACTATGATAAATAGCAGTTGTCTGGGTTATAAAAATGAAGACTGTGGATCTAAGATTCCATTTAGATTGCTAGTAAAGATTAAAACTTCCATCTTGATCAACTTCTAACTTGTCCTAAGCTTTGTTCTACAAATTATCTGGAGAAATAATACTGAAGATAATTATGTTTCCTACAACTGTTTCTTTAAAGATTATCCAAATGCATTAGTGCACCTGTAAAACTAAATAAAATTAAGTTAAATATGCTGCAACTAATATACATTTCCTCACTTAAGACAAAGTACAGAAGACAATAGAAATGGAAAACTAGTACATTCTGGCTCTAGATGAAAATGCTGCTATTGAAGTCTTTCCAGAACAACATGTACTTGGATCTGTATTAAAGTGAAGTATTGTGCATATCTAAGCCAAATGACCTAGTACATTGATAGTACAGAGCATATTTCACAGTTATACAAATACTTAAACTGTTTTCTTTTTCCATCAAAACAAGTAAATTAGAATTTAAACTAAAAGTAAAGCTAAATCTGACTGCCTTAAGTATTTTTGTTCTGAAATTGACTCCAGTAGCTTAGTATTGCTATATTACTGGTATAGGGAAGCATTCTATTAACTCTGAATTATTGCAGGAAACAAGATATGTGACATGCTCATCTATTTGATATTAAAGGGCCCCTCAAATCTGCATTGTTACAGCTACTGTGCCTGTAGGTAAAAATGTCAATAGGCTTCCACTTTATTGCCGTTCTTCTAGTTAAAGTAATATTTAACAATGAACATGTCTTTTTCCTGCATTACAATGAATGCCAATATAGAAGATCATTGCAATTCTGGCAACAGGAAATATTTTTCAAGGAAGTGAAAAAGAGCCTACAGTCTGATTTCTGCTTTCATTTCATTTATCCACATCTTTCACATTGCTTTGCTTGTTTTCATTTCCTTTCTCTGTCAACCATTATTTTTGCTCTGTGCTCATGCATGCAGTAGTTTGTCAAAGACTGTGTTAGTCTATATGAATCACTGAAGAATCTCGTGGAAAGTTAATTACTTATGTCACCAATAAAAGAAAAAATGAAATGTCATACATTTTATTAAAGAAGGTCTGAGCACACCATCAACTTCTGTAGATCATCTTAAGCATCTATCTTGTTTCTTAATTGTAGAGATTTATGCCTTTAAATAATTATCTGTAACTTTAAATTTTGAATGTTTTCTTTTACATTTAGAATGACAAATGGATGAATGTGTCAGTGGCATCATTAAACTTATATATATATTTTGTAGTGGTTGATGGCAAAAAATCATTGTGATCAAAGACCAATGTGATCTGAATAAAAGACATGGTCCTATAGTTCAAGGTGATACACGAATGTATAGAGAGCTTGCTAAATTGTGCAGTTCTATCTTAAACAGGTTAAAAAGACTGCAGGTCTGCTCACAAACATAGCTCTATGTTAAAGCAATCATTTATTGATATAACACTTCTGTTATGCACATCATAATCAGGGTGGCTTAGTAAATTGGTATGACTGATGCCAATTTCTGGCCATATCATTACTCTAGGAAAGCATTTTTTTGTTTATTGTCAGAGTTTTCACCTTATTTTCTTTCCTTTACTTTTTGTTTTCCTTTGATGTATTCAGTGAAGGGATAAGTCAATCTTATATTAAAACCCCCTTTTTTTCATATGGGGAAGTTTAAGAATTATTACTTGAGAAGACTGCTTAAGATCTAATATTCTTACTTCCAAGGCTATTGCATTTTATTTTATTATTTTGTAGATATCTCATTATGTTCAACTACCAAACTGTTCCAAAAACTTACTAGGTTTTTAAAAATGACAATACTGGAGCCTACAGGCCAGTTAAGTTAATTGGGCTGACCTGATGATGGGATTTTTAAATTTTTTTTTCCCCACATCAACACTGGAGGACAATAAAACTGAGGAATCTTCCCACATTCTATTCCTTCCCATTGTCTTCAGCCTTAAGACCCCCTTTGTTTTCTGTTAATGATCTGAAGTAATGTTCCCTTGACTCAAGTGCATCTCCTTAAAACATTCTTGATCTATAACTATGTGGCCCTGAGAAATGGGAAGTGAACTTGTCAACTTTTACTGTTCTGAAGAGTCCCTTAACATTATAAATGCATTTTGTATGACCTATTTCTCTATCAATTATTTTTTTTTGTTAATCTTTTGCCTTCTTCCCTCAGTTATATTATCTCATAGTATTTTGTAGAGATACAGTACAGACAAGAAATCTTTAATTTGTACTTAAGTGGGTTTTTTGTTTTTTTGTTTTTTTTGAATATTTCAAAGCATAGGTTGCAGTCTATATTTGTTATACATTATGTCATCTTGAACCTGCTTTCTGGAGTGTTCAGACCTTTCACTATACCAATATTTAATACAAGTAATATTTACTATTTAAATTTGGAATGCTTTTAACTCTGAAGAGAAGCAATTGCTTAGGTCAGAGTAGTAGCCATCAGTGTTATGACCGAGCCAACTGATACTTTGTCATTTTTTTCCACAGAAGGTCTGACACTTCTAGTATTTTCCAGACAATACAGTAGTAATTTTAGAATAAAACTAATTTTATGTACATGGGATACATGACATATAGAGTACAGATATACTATAGACCTCTGTAGTATAAGTGCAAAATTATATCACTGGTCTCCCACCATAAATATCACTGGTCTCCCACAATAAATATTTGTATATATCAGACCTGGGGAAAAAAAACCAAACCAAACCACCTAATGTTGTTTTGTGTTTTGGTTGGTTTTTTGTTTGTTTGTTTGTTTGTTTGTTTTGTGTTGTGGTTTTTGTTTGTTTTTGTTTTTTGTTTTGTTTTTTTTTTTGTTTTTGTTTGTTTGTTTGTTTGTTTGTTTTCCAGGTAGGATTAAAATTTTTGGTCAGGAGTTTATATTTGGATTGAAAGAACCATTGGGTTCTCATGCTGATCTGTTACATAAACTCATGATGCCATGAATGTATACATTATGCATAGGTGTATGCCATGACTATATACCTCTGTAAATGCTTAATGTATAAAAACTAGGCTAGCTGTGTTGTTACAGCATGTTACTTCATGCACTTAGTTGTAATGAAAAGCACAGTTGTAGTACTCGAGTAGAAAATGTCTGTTTTAATATTCAGACTCTTTTACAAAGTTCTACAATGCATTGCTCAGTGGGATATTGATGTTTTCTAAATATCTTGAATAGCTTGAAATTTCATTCTTTGAGTCTAGAAAAGGACATGATATAATTCCTATTGTTCAGTTCTAACTGTAAAATGTTCCTAGATCCATTTATAGCTTTTGCACGACTACTCTAACCATGGAAAGTATTTGCTAGGCCCTTGTACAATCATTCTCTGAAACACGTCTGCTTTTAACTGTGAAAAGCAAAAGGTAGACTTAATTTACAGTTTTTATTGGCTGGTAGCTTCCTTTGAGTCCTTTTCTTGTATTCCTGTTATGTTTCCTGTTTGGAAACTTAGGGCCACAATGAAAATTCTATAACTTATGAAATACTTTTTAAGCAGCAAAGATCAAAGAAATGAAACTGATTCATGATAACTAAACCCCTGGTTATTTCTTGAATATCATAACAGAAAAATAGTTCTATGACTTTTTTTGAACTGATTTTTTGACTGATTCTGATTAGGGTCATAATACTACAGTTTGTTAGAAGATGTACTCGTAAACCTCATCTTGTGAAAGTGAAGGTCTGGCACCCTCTTTAATCCTCCTAAATACTGCTTCTTATTCATTGCTAGCAAATGAATAGTTGTTCTGGAAGCTACTAAGGAAAAATGCAGGAAGTGGCAACTGTTTGGCCGGGTAGATATGGATGCCAGTGGAATCAGAGTTTGACTTTGGGTTGACTTTGAGTTGATCCCACTTGTGGTAGAATGATCACTATGAACATGTATTCTGGATTGGCAGATTAAGGTAATTGATGTGTTCTGAGAGTATCGGAAGCTTACTTCCTGACATAAAGGTCTTGGTTAGAATACTGAGGTTCCTGCTCAGAAGGAAAGTCAAGGTAACCATTGAGGGGATATGACAGAGGGTTGATTTCCTTGCAGGTGATTTCTGCAGAGTGCTTAAAACAGGAATATGTTGGCATCTTTTTGTTTTCAGATACTGTGAAGTTCTGCCCACCTGGTTAGGAGTCTTACTCATTTTAGTAAGGTTCTCTCTCGTCCTTACTGCTTGTAGGCTACCCATTTTGTTCTTCTAAGACACTAAAGAATCATCTGTTGTGAGAAGGAGGGCCAGGATTTTTTTTCCTACACAGCCCGAACTGGAATTTACATTTTTTTTCTTTTCTTTCACCTTTCATATGAACAGAAGGGTTTTGCTGTTACTATAAGCAACTTAATGCCCCATTCAGGTAAAAATAAAGTGATATTTGTAGAACTGTGATATTTGTAGAACTGAAGCTGAGTTAAGGCTTTCTGTAACAGAAGTTATGCCAATGGGAGAAGACATGGGAAATCTTCACAAATATGTTTGGTACCTTGTTCCTTTCGGTAAGGAAGATGATTTCTATGAATAGACGGAATCTCTTTAGGCTTGGAGTTATGGTGTATGTTTTAGAAGCTATTACATTTAAATGTAATAAAATTGTGGCATGCTGCTTGATCTCTGTTTATTTTCGTTCATTTGTGTGTTTTGATAAATAGGGAGATTGTTACAGTTGTTTAATAAACAGACAAGGAGGATGTAGCAGAACAGTGTGTCACAGATTAATTTTAAACTTGGTTTGAAGGATTAGGGTAATTAAGTACATGTTTATTACAAATACATGCTGATTATCAATATAAGGACTTGATTTGATTCATCTACGAAGCTAAAACATCTTTTACATTATGGTGAATACATGGTAGCAAATATGGACTCTCTAATTGCTTTTGTTTCATTGTGTTAGGGGTGCTTGCAGCTTGAATGAAACATTGTTTTCCTGTGTTTTAGTCAAAGTTGTTTGATGTTAACTAGGATGAATTTTGGGGAATATTATGTCCTTTCTTGGAAGATAGAAAGGATTTCTTAAGGTTCTGTTTATATATTACATGGCATTTATTTCTAAATTTCTCCATGACTTCACAAACAAGTTTTGTGGGAAGAATATTAAATTATTAGTTCCTCAAACTTCAGGCTTTGTTTTCAGGATTTACTAAGCACAGAGGCTATGCTGGACAGTTCAAAGTATCTTTTTGTAATGGTATATTTACAAGCTTTTAATAACAATGAAAATATGAGCTTGGTATCTTGAATATGTCTCATTCTTTGGTCTACAAAGTAAAATGGGTAGTTTTCCCTAAATAATTTATACAATTGTTTAAACTCATGCAAGTAATTTTAACTCTGGAGCAAATATTTATACTGAACTGGGGTTCATTTATTTGGTTTGTTATTAGAATTTTATAGACATGACAATTTTTCCAACTAAGAGTAATCTAAAAATATCAGAAGCTGCACATGCTTTGGTCTTATTTCTGGGTGGAATTACAGTGTATGCCATTTTGCATTTGATACAGTTTTGCCTAGCAGTCTGAATTCTGACTGTTGTTGTGATCTGCTTTATGTAACTTATGGCAAGTTTACATATTCTCATGACTGTTAATACTAAATTCTATACTACCAAAAGTTTTGGGAGTCCTTTACAAGGTAACATACAATACCATGTGGTCATTTTGACAACTTATCATGAAATGGAAAAGGAGGAAAATAAAATATCTATGTTTAGCAAAATAGCCATGTTTTAGTACTTAATTCTCCTGATAGCATACAGGACTGGAAGTGTGTTTTATGTTTATCTTAATTTAAAACAGTTCAAAAAATTAGGAACTGAAATCAAAGACTTCAGACACAAATCCTTATTTTTAAAAATGTAAGCATAGGGTAGCCAAAATCAAGTGTGAATCTAGCAAGGAATTAGTTGTCAATCCAGCTACCCTCTCATTGTCCCTGCCCTATTTTCAGTCACTGTGGTATGTTGTGCTCTTTTAAGTGACATTAGTAAGACTGTACAAATTATATTTGTACTAATGTTGTGTTTCCTACCCTACAGGAGTTCACTGTTAATTCTTTGTTCTTCTACATTAAGAGACTTATCTTTTTATGTGCAGTGCTTTTTGGGCTGTAAGTAAGTAAAACCATTTTACAAGTGAATATTCTAGAGTAAAAAAACCATGGTAAGATAAATTAAATATATAATCCTTAAGAGGAACAGAGATGAAATTCAGGAATTCTAGCTAGCAGTCAGCCTTAGGTAGCTATGAACAGACCCCATTACTTTTTTATTCTACTATACTATAGAATCTTAAATTAAGATCCTAAATTATTTGTTTTCACATAAGGCTAGTGTGAAAAGAACCACTTAATAACTAAGACTTACTTCTGTATACCAAATAGCAATTTACTTTTATGATCAAAAAAAATCCAAAGAGATTTCTCCAAAGATCTATTCAGTGCACGCAGTTTAAGCAACATATCTGAATGTAGTTCTTTGGTAGAGTTCTGTTGATTGTGAACAGATGGAGATTTTAATGGTAGGGATGTTACAGGGCAATTTAACCAGCCAATGCAGATATCTAAAACTGAATGATGTGGTATAATAGCTAAAATTAAAGCTCTAAAGTTTGTGGGTTTATATTCAGATTTGACTGTGATAAGTGTAGATTGTATAAACCAATGAGGCTGTATAATAACTTAAAAATATTAATCACATCAACTTGCTAAAGGTTCTTACCTTTTAAACTTTTACTTTAAATATTTACTTTTTAAACAGTTATTTAATGTGAATTATGTATATATTAATCTGAGTATCAGCCTAGAGGAAAATTTTTATGATCAGCTTTAAAATATTTCATAATAGTAATGAAGAAAACAAGTAATCTGTGGTGTACCTATATCACAAAACATATAGCTCGTGACAGAGTTTTTTTGTCTAAGTAAAACCAAAAAGTCTTTGTATGGTATGTTGCTGTCTGGAATACCTTAGATGACATTTCTATTAACAATTTTAATATGAAAGAATTTATTTCTATCAAAACTTAATACATAGATTTTGGGGGAGCGAAACCAAATGTGTTTTAGATTGTGTAACAGGCAATTATTGCACATTGCATTGAGCTACATAGTTTAGCAATCTTATGTTAACCATTGTAGTTTAGCTTTGACGTTTTAAATTGCACTTCACTCTAACCTTCAGGATATGTGAATTAAGGACAAATGCTTTATTAATTTGGAACCAGTAAGCAAACTTGTGATATAAAATGCCTCCTCTGTATGTGTGGCCTGTGATTGCTTTCTGTTCCTGCAAGCAGTAGTTTGCCATCTCTGTTGTCACTGTAGAAGAATTAATTCCAGTTGGCTGCTACAAGTGTTTGCTTTTGTCTTATATCACATGATGTCCAAGATGCAGTTAATGGAATCTCTTTAGAATATATTGCCATGTGCTGCACAAGTACTGTATGTTTGCTGTTTTTTTCAAAATTTGAGGATTGCCTAATTAGGACTATGGAAAAAAATTAAATAAAAGTTGAGAGGGGAAAAAGTAATGGGACAGCTGAAAAGAATCACAGGCTTTCCAATACACTCTTGAAATAAACACAGACTGTGTTCCACGGCTAAACATGCACAGCACTTTTCTTGAGCTTAGTTTTCTGTCTGCAGTATACAGCATTTATCCAGAGTATGATTTCTGTTTTTTGACAGAGCACTTAGAGAAATGTATTCTATCATAATGCCACTGAAAATGCAGTCTGGCTTAATTATACAACAGAATGACAAGCTCAGTCATAATCAGTATACTAGAAATATGGGGGGTTTATTACTTTTGCCTCTCCTCTATTTTCTTGAAAGTCTTAATATTTCATTGTGAAAAAGTTTTAGGGAAGTTCTTGACAGGCGGATGTTTCAAAGAACAAGTAGCATCATTTCTCTGTTAATGCTGCCCATCAAGTTCCAAGAACGGGTTTGTCTTACTGTGATAATGATGGTTCTCTAAAGGGGAAAATCAATTATTAGGCAAGTCTGAAATCTGATCTCTAAAGAGAAATGAAACATGTTCTTTGCTCTGTGTAGTGTTAGTTTAAAAGAGAAGCTATGGATTATATTCTTCACTTTTCTCTTTATTAGTAACTATATTATCAGGGATTTAGAGTTCATAGTGCATAATGCTATCATACTTTTCTGAGCCAACTGGTGCAAGGAGCTTGGGAACTATCCAGGTGAGTCAAATTTGGCACCTGATGTAATCAGCTAAAACTAAGCCAGGGAGTGTGTTTCCCTCTGAAGACAGTGGAGATAAATTTTTAAGATCCTTTAACAAGTGATTCTGGGAAGTCTCACATGTTTGCTGACTTCTCTTTAATGGATATAAATGGATCCTGGGGAACCTGCCTGAAAAATTAAGGTGTCTGAAGTTGTTACGAAGATTTCTTTTTCTCTACTCTCATTCATAGACACTCAGTTTATATGTTTATGAGCCCCTGACAGCTGAAATGAAGTGTCTGGCACATTCAGTCCTACTGCAGGACAGTAATAAAACCACTCCATATTGTAAGTTTGTTAGTATTGCGTCCTTCACTCATGATAGGCATTCTAAAATTTTGACATAGCTCATCAGGGAAGCACGTGTGTGACATCAGCATCAACTTCTACCTTTTACCTTAGTTTACCTACTTTGTCTCTCTTCTGTATTTGGAATGCTGATTTTTTTATAATGTCTTTAGAAAATGCCTGGCTGTCAACACTACTACTATGAAAATACATTTATTAATTCATAAGTTCTAGTCAAACTTGATTCTTATGATATGTAAAGGTTTGTTTGCCCTCTGTTTAGAAGGAAGAATGTTATTTCAGAGTTACTGTGTTCTTTTCAGTCTTGTTGCAGTACTTGTTCCCAGTTTGCGTACTCTAGTCTGAAAAGTTCATAGCTGCAATATGAAATAGAAACATAGAAACACTTAGGTTGGAAGAGACCTTCAAGATCATGAAGTCCAACCATTAATTCAGTGCTGCCAAGTGCACCATTAAACCACGTCCCTCAGTACCCCATTTAGATGTCTTCTAAATACCTCCAGGGTTGATAACTCCACCACTGCTCTGGGCATGCAGTTGCACTGCTTGTCCACCCTTTCAGTGAATAAATATCCAGTAAATATCCATTATTCCTAATATCCAATCTAAAGCTTCTCTGGCACAACTCGAGTCCATTTCCTCTTGTCCTATGGCTTGTTAATTTGGGAACAGACATCAACCCACACCTGGCTACAACCTTTCATGTAGTTTTAGAGAACAATAATGTCTCCCCAGAGCATCCTTTTCTTCAGACTAAAACTCAGTTTCCTCAGCTGTTCCTCATAAGACTTGTATATATGATAGCTTTGACTGGAAAACAGAAATTAATGAGGTATAGAATGATATTTAGAAATGATTAAGCTATGTTAAAGGATAGCCCTAAGCAAATAATGAGTAAATATTAAAAATTAACTAATAGATAATTTTATAACTACTCTTTATAAGCTTTCAAGATAATTTATATATCATTAATTCCTTGAAGAGTGAATAAAGTATTAGTTTTTTTCTGTGAAGTTTTTTTCTGGGTGAGCTATTTCAGTAAATTCTAATTGGATATAAATCTTTACATCTGCTATTGCTCTGCTATTTTTTTTTTGCTTTTG
Source organism: Chloroceryle aenea (assembly GCA_013399075.1). Taxonomy (NCBI): domain Eukaryota; kingdom Metazoa; phylum Chordata; class Aves; order Coraciiformes; family Cerylidae; genus Chloroceryle; species Chloroceryle aenea. Next base: position 314,000 of record VWZY01004303.1, read on the forward strand.
CCAGTGATGTTACATGCTAATCTCTAGGCACACAGTTCAGACATTAGTATTTCAAACAATTTATGTTATGTACTCATTGTTTTAAGACATTTTATTTAAAAAGCAACCCAAACCCCAAACATGATTATCAGGAAAAAAACCTACAGATGTAAGTGCTATATACTGTGGTGATGCTTATCTTTGAAGTACTCAGTTTGCTTTGTGTTTCTGATCAAAAAAGATCAGATATTCTGTCTTGGTTTTGCATCACCTAGGTCAACTGGAGTCTTTTATAAGCTGCTATATACGGACAAAATTCAGGTGGGCCATTTTAGCTTATTTTAATTAAAAAATAATAATAAAATGTGTGTAGAAATATTTGTAGATAGAGCAGTTTCATTGCTGCTGCTACACCTCCTAACTAGGTTTAAGTAAAGACTACACCCATGATTAAGTGGTTCCATTTTGAACTTTAATTACTGTTGATTTCAGAAATATTTTGAAAAATTTTGTTATAGATGAGGTTCCAAACTTTTATTGACATTTTTTATAGATCAACATGGTTTTTTTTAAGAAAGAATCCTTTCCATTGTATTAATCTATTATGGAGAACTATGTGTAAGAACAGTATCTGTTTAATACATACTCATTAATATATAAAGGTTTTTATTCACTTGCTGGTTTTGTTCTCTTGATTTCTCCCTCTGATTTTGAGCTTCAGACCAAAAGACTATTCCAAGGAAACAAATTACTGATTGAAGAAAAACTCTCTAATCTCTGTCAACAGGAAAGAGAACAGAAAGAGGAGTATAGGGAAAGTAAGGAGGAAGTGCCCAAGAAAGTAAATAAACAAGACTTCTGAAAACAGGGTTTGTAGAGAAACTAAGATGGCCTGAGCCTCATTATTTGAAAAGGAAGTGTGCTTAAGTTAATGTTAAGTTCTTGGACTTGAGAGTTAAGAAGGCTCAGGGTCATGGAAAGATTAGGTATGATTTACAACTTGTGAACTTATAACCCAAAATCTTTAACTTTGTAAGACTATATATACTCTTAAGAAATTCCACACAAGTAAGATGGACTAAGAAAACTGGATCTGTAAGTGAAACTGCACTGGAAGCTTCACTCCACTTTACACATCCTTTCTCATACTGAAGTGTTCATAATTCTATTCCATTTTTAGGACAGACTTGGACTATTTCCATGTAATGGCTGTTTGTTTTTATTGGTATGTACTATAAAATTGTAAGTAGACCTCGGAGATTAAACAATTTAAAAAAAAAAAAAGCGCACAAAGCCCAACAATGATTACATTTTTATTTTAAATTCTTGTCATCTTTTCCAGTTAGAAAGCCAGATGATAAGATAATGCTTTATTGTAAAGGGGCAGATACCTGTATTTGAACAGCTTCATCCATACAATGGAGTGTTAATGTCTTGAGCATCCAACTATCTTGATGTAAGTGCTTCCACTTGACATATTAATTCAGAAACCCCTTAAATAGTCAACATATTCAACTTAGAGGCTTAAAACTACATGTTTTGAATATTCTTATCATTGTAAACATATATGTAAATGCAGGAGGACTTTGTGAATCAGGAGTAGAATGTTTTCTGGCTCTGAGGTTAGCCAAATGTTCCATGTATTTTGTGTTCCCAGAGTTGATTAGAGAACCAAATCTTAAACGGGTTCTGAGGTTTTATGCTAATATTCAAAACACTTAGAATATTTACATTGTGCAAGTAATCCATATCTCAGAATTCATAGCTTGAAATCAGTGCAAGTCTATCAATGTGAATACAAACTATCCAGTTTCATATTATTTTCATAAGTGTGCACTCTCTGCTTGTTTTCATGGGTCTCCCCTAATGTGAACTTAAAGGAAAGCTGAATAAAGTACTCATTTCTTTAAGAATCCATGTTCTTTGTAACTCTCCAGGCTTAATACAAACCATTCCCTGATTTTTAAAATGTCTGTGACATTGCTAAACCATCATAACATATACTTAATATGGCTTGCAAACATAACTATTGTTTTCCTCTCTGTTATAGACCTTTGTTGTCTGTCTTTTAATATTTTCCAGAAGGCCAACATGTTTTGTATGAAAGCAAAGCTAAAATCATAAGGATCTGATCTTTTTTTACAGTTACTTAGCTGCTTAAACCTTGAGTTTCCATATTTATTCTGTAAGGTTAAGAGGGGGCTGTATATTTGCGTGTGGCCAGGGTACAGCTGCCATCTGAATAAGGGAACAATCGAGTGGTATGGCTGAAACCACAGTGTATTGTACAGCATGCCCTTGCTGGGGTACATAATGATGGCTCCTTTATCCTCTTTCTGTCAGCTTGCACCTGTGTCTTCATAGTCTATTCTTTTCCTTTTTCTGTCTGTTCTCCTCTTCCTTCTTTCCACTCTCTTTCCCACACTCCTGCATTTTTTTTTCCAAAGTGTGGTTTTCCCTTAATTCATTTATTCAGCTACAAAATTTTCTCTTTGTAGTCCATAACTTTTTGATATTTAATGTTCCCGTTGATGTAATATCTTATACCAGAATATAGGGAATGATAAAGCTTCATTATTCTTAGAGGTAAAGCATACGGCAGCTTGTTTTGTTAATATGTTTAAGGTGAAAACCATTTCCTGACATGTTCTTGCCTTCTAACAGTGAAGCTGCTCATGATCTTTGCACTTAAATGACATTTACTGACTGAAATGAAGTTTTAATGCAGTATATTTTGCTTACTAAAAATGCCTCATGCAGAAGAGTACAGTAAAAATACAAGTATTGAATCCCTCCACATCCATGGTAATCTTGACATTCAAGAAATATGTTACCTAGGGATTTTTGAGTCCAGTGGTCTGCATTAGGACTTTTCCCAGTGCAGTTGTAATGGGTCTTTAGAATACCAACATGAAAGATGAAAATTATAATCACATCTGTTTTTCAATATGTTTGGAAGTCTTGCAGTTTGGCAGTAACGTGTATCTATGTGTGCTAGCCAATATTTAGCTAATTATATCCTTATTTTCCTAGGTGTTAATTAAAGTTGAAAAAGATCTTAGGACATATTGCAAGGAAAACATAATTCACTTGGCCATGAAACAGTACTGTGGAAGCTTTTTTAATTGCAGATTGTTTTGTCTTTTCCAAACATGTAATACGATTTCTTGCAGTTCAAATTCTTATGAATTTGGGCATCAGACATATTTTGGTGGCTTGATGGTGATATATCTACACTGAAGTTCCTCTCTTTCACTTACATTCTAAAATACACCTATGCTATAGTTATGATGTACATTGAGTGAATAGAAAGTATATTTCCCTAAATATTCATCATTATTGTAACTGGTATGACTGTATTTTAATACATATATCAATAAGCGTAACTCTGAAGGATCTGATACAGATCACTGACCGTGTTGTGCTTTTATGTAGGTATCCTTGGAGAAAGGTAATAGTATAAAGGGCTCCACTTACAGGCATGTATAATACTTACAGAGGCTACAGCTCTGTGCTTTGGGAGTCTGGGTTCTTTGTTTATGATTGTAATATCTTTACAGAATACATATGATATTAAAAGGTGAGACTTAATGGAAGAGTACATTTAGTCATTTTAAATTTTGCTACAAATTTTGTGGTTTATATTATCTGGATATTATGATGGTTTATGATGGAAACTCTTGGAACTCGTATTCTAAATTAAATATGAATAACAAGCTTGAAATCTCTAAACTTAGAGAAGTATGCAATTTCTTGTAAGACTGATTTCTTAGGAGCCTAATTTCAGTGGTGTAGTTTAAGTGCTGTACTATAAATAATGATAATGTATTTCAGGTGAAAGGGCATCATTAGTCCAAAAATAAGTGTAAAATTGGTATAAGTATATTGGAAAATTTATAGTGTTATGATAATATTGTTAGAATAAACTAATGAAATAAAGTCACTTTAACTGGCATCACATTAATCTGGCATTAAAATCAAACTGCCATGAATATCACTTACTCCCATCATATGCTGACAGGTGCAGTGGAAGAGACTTTAATACTGACTGGTCACACAGTGATGAAGTACATGAGGAACTCTGGTAAATACATTTGACAGCAAAACTTTTTCTGTTCTTCCAGACCAAATATCCCAAATAAGTTCC
>VWZY01004303.1:323318-362689 GCA_013399075.1 Chloroceryle aenea
CCATTCTAGGATTCTCTAATAGTGTACCAACTTAATTGCTCCTACAGTAGGACAGCTAGCAAACGTAGTATTGTGACAAAGCATACTTAAATAAGTGTTATGCCGTAGGAATAAGATCTAGAAAATGCTTGTTAAAAAAATTCTCTATGTACATTCCATCTGTAATAGTGTCCCATCCAAGGAGAGCTCCTAAATAACACTTTATTTTGCAGCTTTATCAGCATGATTTTGTAGAGAAACTTACTAATAAGTATTTCCTTGCTCTTGAGAGAAAGCAAATTTCCTTTTTTTCTGTGGAAAAAAGAGATCCAGTAGGCTTAGAAGGATGCCAGTTCTCATCTGCTCTGTGAAAAAAAAGTGCAAAAGGCAAACCAGGGATCATTTTAGGACAAGTCTGTTGGTAGTTAATGAACACCTTAGTATTTAATGGTTACGGCCTGGTAAGTAAGTCTATCGTGTTTTGTCCTTTCATTCCCACTCCAATTGTACGTGTGTTCTGTCTCAGGGAAGCCAGTGGTTTGTGTTTGGCTGGGTTTTTTTTTGTTTGTTTTTTTCTCCCTCTCCACCCCAAACTGCTAGAATTTAAAAAAAAAAAAAGTTTAGAAAGTAAACAAAATTACTATTCTGTACAGCTTTTTAAAGTGTTTCTGAAGAGGGTCTTGTAGTTAATGTTTCACACAGTTTTATCCCTTCTTAATTAAAATATACCACTGCTGCAATTAAGTGCTTGTGTAGGAGTAGCAGAACAGGACCAATGCCAACTGACTGAAATGCAAGTAGGCAGATGTAGTACAACTGTTTCTTCTTCGTTTTGTTTAAGAGCACAACTTGACCTTAAAATCATTACTACTTCAAATTAATGTCGTTAAGTTACCTCCAGTGGGTTTTGTAAATATCAGCATTTTAAGGGAATGCCAGAACTATTTGCTTTGATTAGAATATCTGGTTACTGTCATAAGAACAAGATTGTGGTCCTTTCATGTACTTGAGGTTTGAATTCTGGGAAAAAAAAAGCCAAAGGTTTTCTTATTTTCAGATTTAGTAGAGCTTTGGGCTTCAATCATGAGAATGTAGCTGCATTGGAAGATACAGGTTAGCAGTTCTAGTTTCTACCTGCTCTGACTCTTGAGTCTGCAGTGCATGCTTTTGTTCTTTCTGTGTATTTTTCCCCATTTTGCTGCCATATCCTGTTATTTCCAGCACTTCAAAACTTCTGATAGTCCTACTTTTTCCTTTCAGAAAGATTTTTCTCTTTGTTACATTTTAATACCACTATTTTATCAATAAATGAAATTCTGTGAAATATACACAGATACCAGAGAATTTGTGTTCCTGGCCACATTTCCTGTGTGGTTAGATGTGGTATTAAATATAAGTCCAAGAGAACTGTCTGAGAGTATGACAGAACATTGTGAAATGATCATTATGGATGTTAACAAAAGGAATCGAGTTTTCTGCTGAATGCTTCAGTTGCTTAAAATTTCTCTGACTTTGCTACAGAGTAAGAACAAACACTACTTCTGTAAATGCAAAGGAATCACCAACATCACATTGTCTTACAACAGTTATGAAATCAGCTAACTTAACAGAAACTTTCAGACTCTTGCTGTTGAAGCTGATTTGGAGAAAATTCTTGGAATTGACTGTATATGTAAAACTGACTTGCTGTTGAGTCAATCCTTCACAAAAAGCGAGAGTTTCAGAGCTGGTTAGGAAACATGGGAAAGTGGTCACATTGGCTGTAGCGGATGAAGCTAATGACATCAGCATGAGCAAAAGGGGAAATTAAGAATTTAAAATGTCAGTAAGGATGATGGTTTATTAATGAATTTGTATTTGTAGCAGGCCCATTACTAGTAAGACCTTTATTATTTGAAGAATTGCTTTTTCCTTTATGGAAAAACTAAAATCTTGGATCAATTCTTATACCATTTTCTAGTACTTCAAGTACTTCAAAGGATGATCTCTTCTCTTCTCTCTCTTNCCTATAACTTTGGTCACCCTTGAAAAACGTGGGAAATTACAGCTTCCATAATACTCTCCAAATGTTTTTTTTTCCTAAGAATTGATTGATGGACAGTCTTACATAAGATAACTTCACGATGAATACTCCTCTGAATTGCTTGCTTACATTGTTTCACCTTGCTCCTACTAGTCTTACCTGTAAATTTATCAGAACATCAAATTCCAATGGCATATTGTTGAAGCTGGAAAAATAGCACAATAGGACTCCACAAAATATTAATTAAATTAATTGTTCTGTAACAGTTAGGTTTTGCTATTGCCATCTAGACCTGTCAGAAGATATAGTTAGTATAAAGTTGAGTTGTATTTGTTCATCTGTTTTGGTGTGACAACTTGAGAAATTGTCTTCCAGAGGCAAAAATGGAACAGGGAAGAATTAAAGATGATGTGGAAGGAGAGGAAGAGAAACTGTGGAGTAACATAAGTAATTATAACAGAAAAATTAGTTTGCACAGGTTGCTGCTTAAACTCCTGGGATGAGAGGGACTATATAAGTATGTGGTAGTTTAATAAGCTGACATCTGTTTTTAGATGCTTAATAGAAGTAATTTTCCATTCTCTTTGCTTGCAGGTGCACAAAAGTGTTGACATTAGTGGCCAGAAAGGAATGGAAGCAGTCTTGGCCAGTTACTGTTTGCCCAGTTCAAATACCTTCAGAGGTTCTTATAGATTCATGGCAGGCATTCTTGTTTGAGAATGTGCAAGTTCTTATGTTATTTCTTCTAAAAAAACTTTGCTTTCACACTGCTGCATTTCTGGCTTGCCTTCTGTGGCTTCTCTATTCAGGTTTGTTTCGAAGTTATAAAAGAACAAATCAGTGGCTTGTATTCTTTAGATACCTATAAGCTGAAGTACTGGAAGTCAAAAGAATGAGTCAGGCAATCTAAATATTGGAGTACAATTGTTTTGGAAGTTAAATAAAATTATTTCTTTTTCTGGTTAGAAAACACATGTATTTGACTGCAATTATTACGCTTAATTGTCCCCTTCATTTTCCAAGTTTAAGACATACCATTTTCATGTGTTATACACTTCTGCCATATTCTGAGAAGGAAAAGAGAACCGTATGTTCTGCTTTAATGGTAAATCCCAGGGCTTGTCTGTGTGATTGTAAGGAGTGTGTAGTTCAGCCATGACGAAATGTCAGCCTCTAACTAAACTCCATCCACTGCAAAAGATGTCCAGAAAGCAATTATAGTAAGGTAAAGAGCTGTCTTGGAATTTCATGCTTCTTTGGACACAACCTAGATTTCTTAATTTTATTTTTTTTCTTCCTTCCCTAATGTTTACTCTGAGCATTTTTTTCCCCAGGAAAATAAGTTGGAGATTTAAAAGATATTGAAGGAGACCAACAGTGGAATCCTTGCAAGCTAAACATCATATTTTGAAAATAATTAATATTTTGGACTGAGATAGTTCTATGGGAGACTATATTTGGAGAATGTTTAATCAGAGTCCTGAATTTCGTCTCCTAAGCATTTAAAATGTTTTGTGAGAATGAAGACTTAACCTCAGTTTCCAAATTTCTTCACCTAGTGTTATTATGTATCACAAGAAAAAAAATTGTTTTAAATATATTAAAAATGTGTTTTCTCAATCTATAAAATTTGCATGCTATATTCCGTAGACTCTAAGCAAACAGTGGTTTTGATCTACCTCTTGTAAATTCTTTGCTGTTCAGAATCTTCCATCTCTGTTTAGGAGCTTTTACTAGACTGAAAAAAATGTTCATTTTAGTGAGACCAGTGACCTTCTTGTGTTGTCAGAAGCCTCTTTTCAAGTGTCCAAAAGCAAAGAACTAACAAGTATAAAATTGGGACAAACATGTAATGATACTTTAATTTTACTTTCCTAGCTTCCAGCATTCTGCAGCTGAAGGACTTTCTGAACAAAAGGCGATGCTTTTTTTAAAGTATTGAAGGTTTTTTCTTTGAACATATACTACTACATATAGAATCATAGAATAGAATCATACAATAGATTGAGTTGGAAAAGACCTCCAAGATCATCGAGTCCANCCAGGATGCCATTGGCCTTCTTGGCCACCTGGGCACATTGCTGGCTCATGTTCAGCTTCCTGTGAGTTCTACAACTCTAAGATTCTTTTCCCTGTTGTACCTGCTGTGTACTACTTTCATTCAGTGCTCTTTAGTCCTTTCCACTGAATTCATCATGATTTTATAGACTTCTTTACTCTATACTTGCTTACCTCTTTTCCTGATGAAAAGTTCTGGTGTCTGATAAATTAAATGGTGATTGGGATATCCTCTTGAGAGTTACTGATAAGTAATTAGGAAATAAGTAGATCACTTTGGTGGTTTGATCTATCAGGGTGAAAGAGTGAAAAAGAAATGTGTTCCTTCGATACCTTGAAGCATAGGGAAACTATTCCTAATGCTACTGGCATGGTTCCAGAAAAGAATGGATCACAGAGTGTGTGAAAGCATGAATAGTTGTGAAAATATGTTGGTATTCTGAGCCTTGTGAAACAACCTTTCCATTGTAGAAAGGGATGTTTTTCCACAATGTCAGCCATTAAACATTTGATTACAATATCTAGGATTATTGCAAAGCTTTTAGTGAACAATACAACAACCAGTATACTTCATGAATGTTTTTGCTCTTTTGACTCATCTCAGTAAGTGTAGTACAGAAGGATTTGTTTATTTATTTATTTATTTATTTGTTGTTGTTGTTCTTAGGGGTTTAAAAAACAAACCCAAACCAATACAACAAGTATAAACTAACCGCCATGTTTACTTTCTTTATCTATATAACTTCTTACTAGGGCTTTTTTTTCCCCAAAGTTTTTGATTCAGATTTGAAGAGATTTTCAAACTTGTTTTGACTACTTGTTTTTTAATGATTTTGTTTTCATATTTATCTATGATCTGTCCTTAATGTGATATGTAAAAAAGGCATGGTGTTTGTTGAAAATGAAAGGGCTTTGATTTTAGGCTAAAGGTACAGATTTAAATGTAGGGTTTGGAATTGCTATGGGCATTTTCCTATGTGCTCATTCAGAAAATGTAAGCTTGTATAATAAAGAGAAAGTTTAGCATATAATCAATTTATCTGCCAGCATACTTAAAATCCTTCCTTTTACAAAAAAAAATCTAGCAATTGAAATTTGTGTTCAGGAGGTTGGCATGTATGTGTCATGCTCGGGTAATTACTACTCTGCACAACTTCATGTTCTTGGCAAAGTAGACTTTGATTACTGTTTGTCTCTTATGTGCTTAATTCTGTCCCAATCAAAATTCCTTGGTAGATGGGCTGTCATAACAGATTACATTTTCTGAGAGCTCTCTGAAATGTAATCTTCTGGTGATATGAGCATCTGAAAGTTGTTCTTTTGTTTGGTTGTGTGATCATCAATACCAATGGTGTGGCAACTGAGACTTAATAGTGCAGCAGTGTCATTTAGCTGGCATTCAGTGCCAGAATGTTCCTTCTGCTTTTTTTGCCTGATCTAATTTAAAATGTGATTGTTATATTATACAATCCTAAAACGGGAACTAAAAGTTATCCTATATAATAAATATAAAATCTCCTTTAACACAAAATATATTTAAAATAATATGTATAGTAAATGTAAGATCTCCTTTTATGGCATGCATACAGGAATAGTTAAGTGCTATATTCTTTGCTCTAATCTTATCTGCCTATTTTGAAAAACAAGCCTGACTGCCACCTTTGTAAAGAAGCAAACATACTGTAAAATAAGGCTTTATAACAAAACTTTTCAGCTTTGTTTGCAAGCAGACCTGCATCAACTTTCCCAGATTACATGAACAGAAACTAGAATAAGCTACCAGAATTCCTATAAAATGCAGACTCAGACTTTCAGAAACTCTTCCATATTTCTGGACTTTGAATCCATTACAATTTTCAACTTGTTGCCGTCTTGTCAGTATTTGAGGCCAGCGGATACATTGCTTCATCGATTTGTTATTGTTAGTTTTACATCTTTGATTCAGACTATTTCACATCACACAGCTGGCCTAGGCAAGAATCCATTTTAAAGACTTACAGTAATTGTCCTAGACAAAGCTCTTCAATATCCAATGGATTGAGACAGAGGACTCCATGGGTAATTACTTAAATGGGGTCACTGAATACACTGAGAATTCTGTAAGTTGTATTTCTATGAAATGATTGTATCTTTAAACTACTCTGAAGGTCTGGGACAAAGGAGAAATTGCTGCTTGCTAGGGATCTTCTCACTTTTATACTGATTTTGTTGGGATGTTTCTAAATCCCCAACTTTCAGCTTTGCAGCTCATTTTCAGGACATTACTTGTAAAATGTAATGGTGATTTTTTTCTTTCATTATATGAATTAATATATCCAATGTAATAATTTCCTGCTGAACAAGATATATTACTTCATATAGCAGCTGCCTTTGGTTGCTGTATTCTTTCTCTAAAGTTCTAAGTTGGATTTCCTACTCCCTTATTTAGCATATTTTCTGGACATGCTTTCTAATAAAATGAGAACTTCAGTTTGACTTTCCAAGATTAAACAATAGCCATTTAAAATTTTCATCAAAATTAACGTGACTGTATCAGGAAAGAATCCAAATATTTGGTGGAGTTTTTGTTAAATTATACATTTGCTTACTAATTGGCTACTTGCAATTTAAAAATAGCTCTCCATAACAAATTCCTTTTATTGTATAAAGCAGCTGCTCAGGATTAATGTCATGTCAACATTGCAGGCTCTAGGAAAAGAACAGATGAGCAAAACTCAATCTCAAATGTCAGTAAGCTCAGATTTTGCAACATAAATCTTTTGTAAGTGATCAGAACAGATTTGTCAGGTTAGGTGAAGAAGAAAATCAATGACTTGAATATTATAATGTTTTAGCAGTGGCTTTTATTTTTAAATATGGCTATCTTATCATATGACACATTAGCTGAATAGGAACTACTTGCAATTAATTGCAATGGTAAGAATGTAAGAATTGATTATGAGCTACACTATATGCTGAGCACCTTTTTCTGACACTTAAATGGACTGTCAGTGAGCCAGATTAATTTTCTTACTCTAGGCTCCTATATGTAAGAGACATGCAAGCTGGGAGGTACTCTGAGGGTTAAAAAAAAAAAGAAAGAATACAAGTAACAGGGATGAGAGCAAGTTCCCACACTTAGAATTTAGGAGAGATCTGCTGTCTGAATGTCACGCTGGCAACAATTGTGTAAGTTCTGTGGAAAAACATCTTAGTGTTACACTGTACTAAGATTCAATGCAAGTTGTCAGTTCTGTGGAGTTGCAAAAAAGGGACGTATCTTACAAAGTGAATAAAGAGGATGACAGTCTGGGTGACGTGTGAAGGAATCAGCCTGGTCTGTTTAGGCTGGATCAGTTTTTGTTGTTGCAATCAAGAGAAGATGTGGACCAGTTTAAGAAATTCTTCCCCAAGGTGAAGAATAAGAATGGTTGTTTAGGAGACACGACTTATAAGGAAAGACAAGGGGAATTGGGATGTTTTCACTTGGAAAGGCAAACTTTTTTCAGTCCTTCAATATGTAAAAGGATATTGCAAAACCAAAATTGATTTATGTCTCTTGTGAACAAGATGTATAAATGTAGTTAAATTAATTTAGATACTTGGTAGATTTAGAGGGGAACAGAATAAATTTCCTGGGACGGTACAATATCCATTATTCATGACATTTCCAGCAATTTCTTAGGTAGACTTTATACTATTTTAGAGCAGAAGGTGGTCTAGGTTTAGAGTCCTTTCAAGTCCTAAGATTGCATGAAAACTGTTTCATTTACTTATTGAATTTATTGGTTAACATTTGGTTTCAATCTTGAGTGTGATTTTGTTGGAAAAGCTGGCTCATATGGAAATGTTTGATTCTTACATGTTTTGGGGCAAGAAACACCTGTAGTGATGATGATTTATAAGCAACTTAGCTCACCAGGTCAGTGAAAGTACATTTAAAATTGGAGTGGTGTACATACATACATAGCTGTATGATGTATCTGTATACACCTGGATAAGATCTGGGATGCCTACTAAGATGAAATAAAGATGAACTGTCATGTTGTTCACTACTTCCAGAAAGTAAAATATTTACATCAAAAGATGGAAGTAGTGCAAATAAATTGAATGAGGAAAAAAAAAAATTATGTTACTTAAAGAAATATGGAGAGGAAGTACAGCTTCATGATGTGTTATCATTCATAATACTGTAATCTCAAACTGCTCTGGGTGTCAAGAGAACACCTTTAGCAAAAAGATGTTTATAAATCAGGGTAAATTACTTAAAAAGTTATGTAATCTCTGTCATTTGCACACTGGATCAAATAATGTATTAGAAGGTAACTAATCCCATGTACTACTTTGTCATTTTGATTTATATTAAAATTCTCCATTGAATTTGTAACGGATAAGAAAGTAAGTTAATATTTCTGGTTTTAGCACAGCTGTTTCATTACAATACCAACAGGAAAGGTGTCATTAACTTTACCATTTGCTATGAAATCTCTATACTTAATTTGTATATGTAATCTTTACATAGAGAATATTTTGAAAGGCTAAATTATTAGTGAAAGAAAAATATAACTCTCTCTGGTTAATTTTCATTACATACATCCATGACAACTCAGATCCTAGATTTTTCAATAATACACGGGATATGGTGATGTTGCAGAAAGATCATTATTCATTTGTCTTGGGAAAGTCTGAGAACAGGTCCTACCCAATGTAATAATTAAAACAAGCAAACAACAACCCAACAAAACAAAATGACAAAAAAATCCCACAAATCTAAGACACGACTCCTTTCCACTTTTTTTTTTTTTGTTTCTGTGAAGCAGAGTGATTTCAGTAGATTTCATTTTTAAGTCAATGAGTAATATTCTGTAAAGGTGAACCTTTAAAAATTTCCCCTTGGAACCATTCTATTTGTGTGGTTTTGGTAATCCTTGTGAAGAGATAGGTTGTTATCTAAAGAAACTGCTTTCATAATGTTCTTGATGTGTTCAGATTTTTTGGGAAGTGAGGGTGTATTAAGGATGTCATATCAACATTTCAAAAAAGTGATGATATGACATCTATAATGTTTAATGTATTACAACAGTCTTGCAGTTGCACATTACCTGTTAATTCAAATGAACAATGCTTGTGGAATATTGTTTTTTTCTCCATAGTTCAGTGTGCAATTTGTATTGGCTGAAATTTGCTTGCCTAGGTTGTCTTATCTGATGGCTAAAATTTGAATGCTTTACACTAGAGGAGATAATTGGTCTTAGGTTTTGTGATCAGCCTGTAAAGGTCTTTGCTCTTTAACTTTTTTTTTTGAAGGTTGCCACCTATAGAAAAATGTGGTAGTGTTTGGCTGTAATATCAAGTAAATACACAAGTATGCTGAAAAAACTCAGGCTATTTGTGCATCTCTTCAGAAGGAAACTGTGGGTAGATGGTAAGTGAAAGCTGCTGCTTGTTTCACCTGACCGGTTAGGAGAGAACTTGGCTTTCAGAAAAAAAGGGTTATGTAAGCTTATTTAAAAATACAGTAGAACTGTGCATTCAGAAAATGAGTTAGAGGCTTTTACTATTAGGGATCTCAATTCTAAGGAAAAGAAAACAATTAGCTATATTTTTGATAGAGGCCACTCTTGTTGATTTCTGTAGGTTGTCAGTTCTGAATCCCTTTCAGATAGCATGGTGTGCAAGGGAACACGTGAAATAAATTGCAAAACTGACACCAGAGGAAAAATAAATAAGATATAGGAAATTTGTGCTTTTTTTTTTCCAGGTAGGATTCTGGTGGTGAAGGAAACTACCTGTAAAACCAGATGATATCTCACAGGAAGAAAGTTCTGCTAAAACTCCAGGGAAATACAGACAGCAGGCAGAGCTGTAGGAACTTGATGTCTCAGTGGAGTTGGTGTTTTGTGACAAACATAAGATGAATACAGTAAGTGTGCTATTCTGTAAGCATTTATAAAAACTTGTTTGTTTACTTAAAGCCAAGTTGGGTTGTATATTTATTGTATTTCAACTCCTAATGAGGACAAGATGAGGTCATGAATGTCCCTGATAAACATGAGTATATACATTGGCTTTGAGCGACACTGCTGATCTACAGAACCCTTTTTCTTGGCTAATGAATCAAACATTTAGATTTGAAGGATTCTTTAAAGATCATCTAGTCAGACACCCTGCCATAGTCAGGGACATCTTTGACTAAACCAGATTACTCAGAGCCCCATCCAGCCTGACCTTGAGCACAATCATGGCACATCTGCAGCTTCTCCAGGCAATTGTTGCAGTGACTGACAGTCCTCACCATAAAAAATTTCTTCCTTATACATAATCTAAATCTACCCTTTTTCAGTTTAAGTCTGTTCCCCCTTGTCTTGTAACTACAGACTGGTAAAAAGTCTCTCTCCATCTTTCCAAGAAGCCCCTTTAAGCACTGAAAGGTCTTCCCGGAGCCGTCTCTTCTCCAGTTTAAACTCTTAACTCTGCCTTCATAGAAGAGGTGTTCCAGCCCTGATCATTTTTGTGGCCCATCTGTCTTCTACTGGGAACCCAGAGCTGGATACAGTATTTCAGGTGGGGTCTTACAAGAGTAGAGTAGAGGGAGTAGACTTGCCTCCCTTAACCTGCTGACCACACTTCCTTTGATTCAGCCTAGGATACAATTTGGCTTTCCAGGCTGCAAGCACACATTGCCAGTTCATGTCCAATTTTTCATCCACCGGTATCTCCAAGTCCTTTTCCACAGGGATGTTCTCAATCAATTCACCTCATCATGTGGGGGATGGAGTTGTGGGGTGTGTTGGAGAAGTCCAGGTAGATGTCATTAGTTGCTCTTCCCTTGTTCACTGATGCAGTCACTTCATTGTAGAAGGCTGCTATATTTGTCAGGCATGAATTGTCCTCGGTGAAGCCACGTTGGCCGTCTCTAATCACCTCCATGTGTTCTGTATTCTTTGATGTAACTTTCAGGAGAATCTGGTAGTTCCCAGGGTCTTCCTTATTTCTCCTTTTTAAAAATGGGTGTGATGCCCCATTTTACCAGTGACTGGGGACTTTGTCTCACTCTCATGACTTCTCAAATATAATGGAGAATGGCTTGGCAACTACAGCAGCAAATTCCCTCTGGACCTTGGGATACACCTTGACAGGTCTGATAGATGTAAATAATGAAACTGTCAGTTGAATGTATTAAGATGCATGGTCATTCATGAAACTGTAGATAGAACAAAATGTTAGAGGATATCTATTCTCAGCTTGTTTTCATCAGTCTCATCTTCTTGAAATCCTTTGGGTTTCATATGGAGTCTTTCAGTATCTATAAACAGGAATACGAATGGATATACTGTTGAAATTTAAGTAAACAAAAATCCCACCAAATCTACCTGTGATAGTAAGGATTTACTTTATGTGATGATGAATAATTTATAGCTTCTGGGCTACATTTTCCCCATTGGTCTGTCTGATTTCTCTTTATCTAATTCTATGAACACAGAGGTCTAAAATGACGAGAGCTGACTTAGTACACTAATAGTGATGCAGGCTGCTTTTAAGACTTGTTTATGTGGTTCCAGAAGATTATCTTAAGGTATGTTGGGCTGAAATAATGATTCCAATGATTTTTTCCCCTTTTTTAGTGTGTGAGACTTTGTTTGGGTTTGGGTGGTTGTTGTGCGGTTGGTTGGTTTTGGGGTTGTGGTTTAGGTTTTTTTTTCATTACTTGGTTATCCCTGTGATACTGCAATTATTATTTCTGCACTGTGAACTGAGTTAATGGTATTTCTCAATTACCAATGCATTGCTACAAAGTTCCAAACAATGACTTCTGTAATTAAACTCTGCTTCCAGTTTACTTTGCTTACATTATCTGGTTAGACAATCATTGTGTGGAACATAATAAAATAATCTAAATTACTGTTCTTGTAAGAATAAAACAAACAATAATTAATATGCCACTGCTTTGTTAGGAAAATTCTTTGGACATTTCAATTAAAAAGTTGAGAAAACATGAAGAGAAAGCAATGGAATATGGAGATCATGTTGCCATAGAGGAGTATTTGAAAAGTATATTTCATTCAAAATGTGTAGAGAATGTTAAATAATTAAATAAAACATATAACCTAAAAGATTTCCTATGGCAGGAAGCCTTTAAGGCAAAAGTGTGATGAATCATGTGAGGAATATTGCTTAAGTAAGTGCAGTTCCTGCTCTTAAATCCAAACAAGCTAGACCTCTTCAAAATTGTGGTATTAAGGATGTGTGCTTTTGTGTACATGTGTGTGTCCAACTTTTTTATTCACTCTACTGCAGACATAGTTAAACTAGATTAACCTAGCAAATGTACTGCAAAGAGTGTAACAGCAGCATTTTTCTGCTGTAATCAGTGGTAGACTTCTGAAAGGTGGAGTAATTATGCAAACAATATGCCTGCAGTAAGACTCACTGCCACAAGTAGGTACACACTAGTAGCTAACCTTGAACTAGTCACTTTAAAGCTAATTGTTCAAGTAGTTGAAATTAGATTTCTAAACATTTTTCATACTATCATATTATTTTTTTTTCTTAAATGATGCCTTTAAATTTTAAATTTTTTTAAAGTTTTTTTTGCCTATGAACTTCTCAATGAAGGGTTATCTTTTCCTGAATTCCTGGAAAAATCTTGGTATATTCTGTGATCAGCTGTGGACAAATAACGTAATGAGTGGCTAACCCTGAATAGCTGCTACTTTTTCATAGATCTTAAGGCATATTGCAAAAAATAGTGCTTTTCACAATGCGCTTGGGCCTGCAGTGAGGTATGTGTGGAGGCTTTTTCTGTTTTGTTTTTTGGGTCCTAAACTAAGCTGTTGGAGTTCCTTCAGAATATAAGAAGACATAAGGATGTGGTTTAGGTTGCTGCCAACTATGTCCAAGATGAGAAGAGCTGTGGAAAATTTTAATTTTCTGGAGGAGGTTCTAAATGAATGCACCAAAGCCTTGTTGCAAAAGGATTTTAAACCTTCAAGTGTCTCAAACATGAGTTATGTCAAAAAGGAAGAACTATAAATGATTAGAATGAATGTATGATCTATGATGTCTGTGGAATGAAGTAACACTAGTAATATTATTATTAGAATGAATGTTAATGTAGAAAACAAGCTACTAAACTGTCGTGGTTTAGGGTCAGGGCAGCCCCTAAGACCCAACAGACGCTCTCTGTTAACCCCCCTCCCTCCCTAAAGGGGAAGGGAAAAAGAATAAGGGAGAGAGACTTGGTGATTAGAAAAGGAAACTAGAACAGCTTTAATGATTAATAATAAAAATAATATAGAATACGTACAAATATATACAAAACCAGTACCGAGCCCAACCCCCTGATGGTAATTACGTCACTGTCACCACTGATGTTGTAGAGTAGGCACCGGGGGTCCCAGACTGAGCCCCCCAGCAGATGGGAGCTGTGTTCAGGAGCTGGATTCTGGTACCGGATTCAGGAACATGGGATCGAAGGTAGAATGGACAGAGTCCTCCTTGGATGATCCGGACAAGCAGTCCGAGAGAGGAGAAGAGTCCGGGTAAAAGCCCAAAAGACCCTCCTGGATCCCTCTGCTTGCTACCGAAGAATAATAATAATGGCGTATATGGGATGGAATACTTCACTCAGATGGGGGTTATCTGTCCTGTCCAATCCTTCCTAGGTGCAGTCTTTTTTTCTTTCTACACCCCCCTATGGGATGGTACACACCATCCAGCAGTGGCCTTGGTGTGCATACCAGTTCTTGGTAGTAACTCTAAACATGGGTTGTTACCACTGCTGGCAGCAGACACTGCAAAAACATGCTTCTAACTTCAGAAAGTGCTGTTAATTAGAAGTACTGAGCTGAAAAGTAAAATCACTGAACAGAATTAGTCCTATTTTCACCCAAACCAGGACATAAACCAAACTATTTTCTGTAAATGACAATTACCTGTCTTTCGCAATGGAAGGACTTAAAGCTTGTGTGCACACCAAAGATATAGAACTGATTTTACTGACCTGCAGAAAGGAGCATGATTGTAACTAATCTTGTATGTGTACACTGGCTCATAGTATTAATGAGGTTGTAAATTTGCTTCAGAGCATGATGTATGATTATTCAAAACTGTTTACATTACTAGAAGGTCCCAAGAACAAGAAATTCAGAAATATTCCTGTTGTTTTGCACATGGCACTTAAAACAATGTAATTAATTAACCTACTTCATTGCATTGCAGTTAAAACCATAAAATAAATTATCCAAATTCTTCGAATGTGGTGGTAAAGTTTCCTGTAATTATTCTCTACTGTACAAATGGAGGACTTAAATTTAACCTATGCTGATGTTAATTATCTTAAGCAAGCATTATAAACTCAAGTGTGTGATTTTTCTGTATGCTCATTCACTGATTTACTGTCTGTAGTCTGTTGTACTGGACATAGTTAATACACAGTGTACCTTAGAACATTTGGTAAAATGTGCTTGTAGGAGGATCAGGCCTGAAATAGGTATGGTTTGCAGCTGAAGATGTCACTCATGGGAGCTCACGCAGCTCAAGGTTTCACAGTACTCTCTTTCATTAGCAAATATTTTAAATGAATCCCCAGTTTGGAAATTAAATTAAAAGATGTATAATAAAAGGAGTAACATTCTAGTTCAATTATTCTAGTTCAATTATAGCATGTCTTTAGAACTATGTGTTTTTGTGGGTTGGTTTTTGTTTGTTTTGTTGTATGTTTGTGGGTTTGTTTGTTTGTTTTTGTTGGATCATGGTGCTGAGGATTTTTTTTTTTCCATTTGGGAGTTACTGTAGTGAACTTTGAAATGCTGAGAATACAGGTGTTCCAATGACCAGTTTACCAGAGGGGTGAAGTATGAGTGTGAACATATCTGCTTCACAGGCTTGCTCTCAGGCTAAACTCTGCCAATTTTCAGAAAAATCTGATGTATATTTGGATCCTGTTAATTTCAGGGCTCCCAGAACTTTCTCATTTTGCATATATAGAGATTAGAAAAAAAAAAAGATTAACTTTCCCCGAAAAGTGACTATGGGAAGAATTAATTGTATGAAAATTGTATGAAAAGAAATTAATTGTATGAATGCTTTTTAATCAATGTGGTCTATAATGCACAAAGTTTCTGAATAATATTTCAATTTAAGATAATAGTCACAGTTGCTTTCACGACACTGAAGTAGTGGTAGCTTATGTAAAAGATTTGATGATTCAGCCTTTTCAAATTTGATATATAAATAAAAATACCAATTTCAATATAAAACTTGAATTTAACTCTTGAAGACCAGATGCTGGCCTGTAGTGCTGTTGTCATAGCATCAAAGAATGGAAGTTGATATCGATGACTTATAGAATTGACTACAGATTGAAGGCTAGTGCCAATATTTCCTGTATTGAGCAACCAGTTTGCAAAGTATTATGACATTCTTATGGTTAAAAAAAAAATATTAAAAAGAGAAGAGTTTTTTTCTGTTTGACCTTAGAAGAATCTAGGATACAAAAATTACCATGGGTTTAATCTTTTGTTTCTTTTATTTGCATAATTCCATTAGCTGTAAGGGGTAGAAGAGAATATAGATGAAACATTTCCAGAACCCATTTTTGCTTTTCCTTTGGATTACTTAGATCTTGTATCGGAGGTACTCCATGCTTATTTCCTTCTTTCCCAGAGTACATGGGCAGGAATTAGAGGGAGATTTTTCTTTGCTTTACTTGCTACTCATTAACCAAACAGCTGAGATACTGCAAGTGCTTTGTGTATAGCAATTGCTGATAGTGATGAATTACTATCTTCCTCCTGAACAACATGGAAGAGCTATTAATTTGAGTGTATCTGAAGTATATTTTCTTTCTTAAACAGAGTTAAAAGTGTATCTTCCCAGAATTGTAACAAAAAGCTTCTATTTTCTATAGCAGTTTCCATAGAAAGGTTTTCCTTTTTAATAATAATAATAATAATAATCTTTTAGTTTTTATTATCTTAATGACTTGAATGTATCATGGACACATGTGCAGGATGAATCTGAGTTTTTTTCCAGTGAAGTAGTTATGACACTTTTCTTTGTAAAATAATAAATGCTGGCAATTATTTTCTTAGTGTCAGTTAATGTTCTTACAGTTGTTCCCACCGTTGCTTTAATGCTATGTGTATATCTTAAACAAAAATTGCACTATATTGAATGGCTTTGTTTAGAGTGTTTCTAATAGAAATGTCCCTGCCACATGTATCTGCTTGGTCTGTGTAATCTCTTGTAGAACGTTTTCTGGCATTGAACTAACAGTGTATGTTTAAGCAAGCATGCTGTAATTTTTGCCTCTCTGCTAGTAATTAATGTATAGCTTGGGGTATCCCCAGCTAATTATGGGGACAATAAATTTTTAATGAGCTGTATGCAGCCAGGCATTTGATTGTAGATCATATTTAAGAGAAATGTTATTTGCAGAAAGTATTTTTTTGTGAAATGATGTAGGTATGGGTGTGGCGAAACATTTGTTTCCTTTTTTTAAATTGGTCTATTCTGGGGCTAAATATCAGGTCTACCTGATATTTATTTTTGGAAGAGCATTTCAATTGAACTGGACAGGTGCAGTACTTGCATAAACTGATTAATCTTTCAAATCCATACTGCTGTTCTCTGTGTTGTTCTCTGTTCTCATACTACTTCAGCAGATGGCATTGACAGTGTTCTGGAGGGTCAAACCATAAAAGTAAATCTAAATAGTTCAGGGAAACAGTATGGAGCCCTTCTATCACTTAAACTCTGCTTTGAAAGCACAGGTGTGATTTGGGTGATAATGTAGTTCTTGAACCAGTGCTCACTACAGTGGCAGTGTATTAGTTAAAAATTGTTACCCTGAAATCAATGAAAATATTCCACTGGCTGCAAGGGACAGCAAGCTAGGAGAATAATCATTTAGGACTTCATCTGTTGATCATCATATTTAGTATGGATATGTGGGTACAATAAAGCAATTTTTTTATGTTTCTTTTACATTGTCCTGGTTTGGGTGAAAATGACTAATTCTATTCAGTGATTTTACTTTTCAGTTCAGTACTTCTAATTAACAGCACTTTCTGAAGTTAGAANCATATATTGGAACAAAAAAAGATTACATGCATATATGTGCAAAGGGGAAAGGGACATGTTCCTTAGTCTGCTTCACAAAATTACTTCATTTCTTTATTAACTACACAGTTTATTCACACACAAGCCAGGAAAAACAAAGTGTCCTTTCCTAATCCCGCAGTTTTGTTATTGGTTTTCCCACCTCATGTATGAGTGGAATTGAGGTTGTCACCTCATTGTGGTCAATTCCACACCTTTTTCAGGGTAAACAGCATGCAAACTTGTATAAGCAGCATCTGAGCCAAGGCCCTTTTATAAAACAAACTTTAATTTGTTATTGTTTTGGCATCTATGAATGTGTGTGTGAGACCATGTGGGCTGGCTGTGGAAGATACACTATAAAAACTAACAGTGGAATGTTCATCTGGAGATGTTCTGTGTTATTTGTGAAAACTTGGGGCCCAATCCTGCCACCTTCTCTCACGCTAACCATCCCCCTAAGGCCATCCAGTGATTATACTTCTTTAAGGATGACTTATGTGCATAAAACGTTACTGGATTTGATATATGAATGGAATTTTTAAACTTCATAAGGGAATTATATAAAACATGTCCAATGACATCCGTTGGATGTTGAAATGCAATCTGTGCCTTTGGAATTGAAAAAAATGCACCCTAAACTGATATGAAGTGGGGACAAAAGTCTTTGTATTTACTTTTATTTTATAGGTGTTCATTCTATGGACCTGGTTGTAGGGATTACCAAAGAAATGTAAAGCTGAGAAGTGGGTTGTAGACTCTCCTACTGGTGATCAGTCTTTGGTAAAACAAGAATTAAAAGTGCAAGTGGAACATAAAGCTGACAAAGAAAACAAAGTTCTCTGAGCAATACAAACAATCTGGAGCAGTAATTAATGTTGTGAAAACTATATTTGGTTCTGCTATTGTTTTAAAGGTAAGTTTGTCATTTGATGTAAATAGTGTAACTATATTTTTTCTGACTACTCAAGGTTTCTTTTCATAGTTATGCCAAGTTAGTTGGAATATGGTATTGAAACCATTCAGCAAGTAGATGTAGCTTCATATACTTGCAGTAAAGGAAAGGATATTTTGTGTGCCAGCACTGTAGACTTCCATTAAAACTCTTTCGCATTAGACATCTTGTTTTGTGTATACCCAGATCATTCTATTGGATATCTCTTTGCTTGTGTAACCTTTGGCAAGGTAAGTCACCTGCCCAACTGGTGAAATTCTGGTCACTTAATGTAAATGAATTTAGTCTACTTCTGTTTAGTATTGCTGGTCCTACTTAGTGTAGGGAATGTATTGAGAGCATAGCAGAGGGCAGCAGAAGGGAAAAGATTCCACATGGTTACTCAGAGATGAATCTTAGACAATACTAACTAATTATTATGTCTAATTAAACAAGCATGGTATGTTTTTGTGTCAAAGTTTGAAGATCTAGGAATGCATGAAGCAACTTTGCTCAAGAAAAATGATACACTTGTCAACTTTGTCTATCTAGCTCAGAACCCAGTTCTCATGACAAACTTACTGAATGCAAAGCTACAGACCTAGCAATGGACTAAGTTATTCAAGGGTATGATGGCCAACATCTGGAGAGTACCACTAGACTCTGTGCATACTCACTGAGTATATGCATACCACTAGACTCAGTGCATACTGCACTTCTGTTATTCTTGTATGCCGGATCATACTGGATTATAGTTTGTCCTGATGTGGGCTTTACCACACAGGTAGAATAATCTCAGAAGGGAGACGAGAGCAATGCTGGCAGTTTCTAGAACCTGCTTTCCAGATGGGCACTGGTTGAGGAGGAGCCAGCTGAAATATTGTCTATATGAAGCAAAACCACACTGGGCAAAGGATGGTTTTCCTCACTAGTCAGGGCACCCAGCACAATCCAAAAGCAAAAAACCAAATTAACCTAATCCCTCATCTTAATGTGATTGTCAGTTTAGAAACTAGAGCAATTTGAGCTTTAGGAATACTCCCCTGTTTTCTGACTGCCACTTTACCCAAGCACTCCTAAAGAAATGCTTTTGACAGCTTTACCAAAAGTTTGAAAGGCTGAATGTTTTGTAGGGCTCAAGTATCAGGTTTGTGGTTCTATTTTTTTTTTTTTTTTCCCTGCTGCTTAAGCAGCACTCTTTCTTTTTTAAAATACACAGTACATGCCCTTTCTATGAACAATAGCTGTTCAAGGTATAAAACAAAACTAATTTTAGTAAATCCATTGAGACATATGGTAAGAAATTCCATTGACAGCATGATAAATGTGTCTTATATTTGGCATAGCTTTAACATACCACTTTTTATTATTTTTCCATGATAAACTCTCACATAAGAGTGTAATATAAGATTGCTTCCAAAGGAAAGTGTGAACTGATCACAACAGGCGAACAGGATTGTCTTCAGCTTGGAGTTGAACCTGTAATATGGTATTTGATGCTGCTGTGTTTATTTTGAGAATGGACTGAATTGGGTAAAAAAACTGTTACCTTTCCTAAACTTGCAGCCTCTGACAACTAAAGGTGCAAAATTCTCCCTGCTAGTCTTGAACTCTGGCTCCCCACATAGTATCACATTGCATTAGTGGTGAAACTTTCAAGACTGGTCGTCATTCACTATAAGACACATTTTGAAACATTTAAGACTTTTGAACTGATTTCAAAGCCATTTAGATTTGTATAAGGAATTCATTAAATAAAAAAAACCCAACACCCACAAACAACTACTTTAAATACTGAACCAATTAGTTATGTACATAGGCTACATATTGAAATGGTTTAAGACTCAGACCAGTTCATCTCAAGCAGAATCAATTTGGTAAAGATATCAAACACATATAAGTGCTTCATTGAACAAGGCATTTTCCCTGCCACTTGCTGCCTTCCCAGTAACATTTTATTCAGAAATCATCTGAAAACTGTTTTTTAGATCACTGCTTATGATATCATAGCATTCCACTGTGGAGGTACAGAGTGAATGTAGTCCTCTGTTTTCCACATCATGCATGACGTGCTGTAACAAAGTAATTTTATGCATTTCTGCTCTCTGTATGTCCAAAAACGTGAAGTGCTCTTTCATACCAAGAAGGATGCTTGGGCCCATCTCTGGTTCACTCCTTCTTAGCTGTTAACTTTCTATATGCAAAAGACACAAATCTTTTCTGAGATTTTTTCCTGAGATTTTTTCCTGAGATTTCCACAAATGCTGTCCAGGACTGTTTGTTAGATGACAGCAAGTGGGTGTTAGTAATTGCTTTTTTTTTATCCAAATTAAAGTGACATTAGTTCAGTGTCATCAGGACTAACAGTACTGGAGAGCTAGAAAACCCCTTAACTGTATCACATCTGGGTTAAACAACAAAGTAAAACTAATAGATGTCTGATCTGTTTCTATGAAAACAATAATCTAAATGGCATGCTTTCTTGTGATGAATATATAATCTTCCCACATTTCTAGGGACACAAACGAAGACTCTGTCCTGTATCTTTGGGGGAAACCCAAGAACAAAATAAAGCAAACAAAAATCCAGCTAAACAAAACACAGACCTTTTTGGTGTGTTTTCTTTCCAACTTGGTGCAGTTTTTCATCTGACTTCAGTAAGGTTTGAATTGGATCAGATTTGAAGAAATGCTTTTATCCACAGCATAACACTTTGGTTAGGTAGATTTGCTCCTTCTTTTGTATCTCTGTAAGGAAATGATGACTATGACCTCACTCTTCAATTTGCCTTTAATAGGAAACATTTCTTACTTAAGTTTTCCAAAACCAAATTATATTTACGATGGGGATTGTGGGGTGTTTGCAATTGAGGGAGATGGGACCTCATGAGACCTCATGACCTAGAACGGGTCGTTGCATCTTCTTATCTTATCAAAAGGGGTATCCTTCACTTTTGTTGCAGAAGGAGATAAAGCTAAACAAATCAATTTTCATGTAGTCAGACACAGTGAAGTTAAGGGGGAAAGAATTAAAAGGCATGATAATGTCAGCAGTCAATATTGTTTCTCTGCAGAACCATAAACAAAATCATGAAACTAGTCTCTAAAAGGTCTTGATGACAGCTCTGGTAAATTTAAGCAATCTGGCTACAAAGATGAATGGTATTTTCCTGTTGCACATTCTCTCTCTCTCTGAAGCTATTTCAATCTAATTAACCTAGTGTCAAACTCTCTGATTTCCCTCCAATGTTCTAACACATGGCCCTAAACAATGTTGATTTTTTTTTTTTAATACCAACTTCTCCCAAAATATTTGTTTTTAACATTTATCCTTTTATTTGCCTGGATACCAAAATATTACCTCAGGATTGTATGGCTATGGTGCTGAAGCAGACGGTACCCACAGAAGAAAAATGTTTTTTTGACTAATACAGAAAGCATATATATGCAACAGGCGTCTTGCCCTGACTCAACTTATGTATTAGCAATTGCTGATTTTTATTTTCTTCCACTGGGTGAAACTTCACTTCAGTGAAGCCAGTAAAAATCTTGTCATTAACTTTAGTAGGGGAAAATTATCACTCACTGTTATCTACAAAATAGTAGTTCTGCAGGGTTGTCTAGGAATTCTCAGAATGACTGCCTATCTTACTGTGCAGTACTGACAATGGACCAACTTCTCTACCATCTGTATCCAAGGAATCAGGAAAGTTGCACTGGATGCACCCTACTTCAGCCTTTAAACACTGATGTCAAATTGGTTTTATATCTATTACCCTTTCAGGATAAAGAGGATTTTACTTCTGTGTTCAGCTTAGATTTATTTTAAGCTTTGAAAGAAGGACAAAAGCTTTAAGTAAGAAAATGATAGAGATGGAAGTAGGGTATTCCAGTTGTTCAGTTTTGCTAAGCACAGTTTTGAAGTCGCCTGGCTTTTTGGTCAAATACTATAAAGCATTGAGAAAACCATAGTTAACTGGCTTGAAAACCATTAATAAAACAAGCCCCAGAATTTTTTTGGTCCAGCTCCTGTTCTCTGAACAAAGAACAGTAAACTGAAAAGATATTTGAGCAATGGCTTATTGGGAGGGATAAGTTGTAGAAGAATGCTTAAGCAGCATGTAACTGAATGCTGCAGCTTGTATGTTTCAAACATTTCTTTTTGAAGGTAACAAAGTTTTACCCTATTTTTCAGTTCATATAAAGTTCATACAATCATCAACTTGTTACTTTAACAAGGGAATATGTGCAGTAAATTCCTGGAATAGCTATGAACAGCCCCGTCCACATTCTGTGCAAGTAGGATGACAGTCAAGTATAGGCATATCAGCTGATTCACACAATTAAAAATAAATAATTGGAATATTATAATTGCAAGAAGCACTTTATGCTGTGAGTCACCACCTTTGGTATGCATTCTTTTTCCATCATTTGTCCTCCATCAAACTTTTAATTTGCAAGCCACTGGTATAAATTGGAATGATGTTTCAATGTATTGTTACAAAATTTATTGCTTTAAAATGTCCTTTGTGGTATTGTTATGAGGCTTCTATTAATTACCTAATTGATTTGGCTTATGTACTTTGAGATTTTTGTCTCTGCTTCTGTAATTTTTGTATACTTATGTCTGAACTCTAGAGTGTGATATTTCATAGCATATTTTGGCTTGGATACTTGAGGTGTCATCTGAGGGTGTCGCTACCTATCTACAATGGTATGTGTTTAAATGTTAAGGTATGAATTAGTTGTTCTGGCATCTAATCATTTTCACAGGGATTTTGCTGTTAAAAATAACTAAAAGATAACTGCAGCAGGATGAGTTTCTACTGTAAAGGTACAGTTGCTACAACGGATATTTAGCGTAAAATATTATACTGAATGCTGGACTGTTAGTGTGACAAGGTAGTTCAGCTCTCCCAGGTGACCTAAGAGACAACTAATAGAGTTTGATTCCTTGTGATTTTACTTGACTTTTCTGGACTGTATTCACATTATACACTTCAGCCACCCTGTAAATGTTGATTTAACTGTGTTTGATAATTTAACTGTATCTGATCAGATACAAATCATTTAACTGTTTTCTTGATCAGAACCTTTTAAGAATTCCCCAAGGTGTAAGGATTGGATTGTTCATAGGATGGTTCAAAAAAGGATGTTGTACTAGATATAAAAATAGAAATGTCTGGGTTGGAAGGGACCTCTAGAGGTCAGCTAGTCCAACCCCCCTGCTGAGAGCAGGGACATCCTCAACTATAGCAGGTTGCTCAGAGCCTTGTCCAGCCCCAGCTTGAATGTCTCCAGGGATGGGGCCTCAACCACGTCCCTGGGCAACCTGTTCCAGTGATCCGCTACTCTCTTGGTAAAGAACTTCCTCCTTATTTCTAATCTAAATCCTCTCCTTTCTAATTTAAAACCATTACCCCTCATCCTTTCACTACAGGCCTTTGTAAACAGACCCTCTCCAGTCTTTTCATAAGCTCCCTTCAGGTACTGGAAGGTGTCTATTAGGTCTCCTTGGAGCCTTCTCTTCTCCATGATGAACAATTCCAGCTCCCCTCAGCCTGTCCTCATAGGAGAGGTGTTCCTCTACTTCTGCTTGACAGGACACCAACTCCTCCTGTCTGTTCTCACCTGCCTTTATGCAGGTGAATCTATTATATATGATTTAGTTCTACCTCGGGGTTTTAATTTCTTTTTGGCAAATGCTTGATCAACTGCAATTATTTTAAGTGTAAAAAATACATTACATGTCATCATACATAAGAAGGACACTTACTATTTTTTTTTAAGGTTCTTAAATCAGTTTATTATTCATTGAGACTAAAGTCTACCTTCTGATACCCATTTCAGCATATCTGTCAGAATTAATATCTGAGAAGAGCTATAGTAAAGGAAAACCTTTGCATATCTGGACAAATATTTAGCATCCTCTGTTATCAAAGTTTAACTTCTACATCCTATAGAACAGAAAAAGTGACTCTAGTCATGTTTTGTTTAACTTATTTTCCAGCTTATTTCTTTCTTATATTCTACATATGGCACCTTTTGTACAGATGACCACCTGCTTTTATAGACTAAACCAGCTGTTTAACTATGTTGCACTGTTGAGATAAGATTGTTTTAACTTCCATGAAGTATTTATAGTTTTTAGTCTCTGATGGTCTTTAAAGTTCAAGTGCTTTTGAAGATAAGGCATATTGCAGACACAGCATATGATGAAATAAGTGAACATAGAATGCACTTTACTATCTGTTTGATCTCTCTAGATACTGGTAATTGGTGGTGGCATTGCTCGGCTGGCTGTAGTAGGAGCTGCCAAAGCGATGGGAGTTACAGTTGGAGGATCTGATACCAGGTAGAGTAAGAAAATTTAGCTTAAAATCTAGAACACTGCTTAACACTTTAGAAAATTAAGATCTGCTCTGTTTTGCACTGAAAAATGTTCTTAATTTATTTCTAGTTAACACAAACTTCATATTGCAGATTTGAGTATTCAGAAAAAGAGAACATAATTTTAAAAGTCCACTGAAATATGCTTCTTCCCTACTTCCCAGGCCCACCTTCTACCAAACATCATCTTAGTCTCCATTTCTTAGTCTAAGTTTCCTTTTTCCTTGCACATAGCACTCATTCCATTCTAATTCCTTTGAGTATGGTCTTGTGTTCAACCGTTTCTGACCCACCCTTTTTGGCTGCCCCCACACCAGCATGGGTCATCTGTGGGCTGCTGTCCCTCGGATACAAAGTCTCTTTGGTATGGAATGCCTGCTTCTGAGAGTGTCTCACCAGGTGCCTTTCTCTTCAGCACTCCATGCATGTCTATCTCTTAATATCTCTTACTTCAGCAGCTACTGCTCACATGTGTGAGCAGGGTTGCCACATGCTGCTCTGGCAGCTCTTGGTGTGTCAGAGGGTGTTTACATGGTTTTAAGAGTCAGCTGGAACTGGGTGTCACAGAGCAGTTCATGGCCACTTTTGCTCAGGTGATCTGTGCAGACCCTGCCACCAAATGTTGCATTTTATGCCCGCTACAGTGCTCACACATGAACTGATTAGGCACTCATGTGTGTATTAATTGGGTGTTCATGGGTAAATTAATTGTGTACTCATGTGTTAATACTGCAATTTCTCCAGGATACTGGTGACCTTCTTTGCCACAAGGTGCAATGCTGTTTCATGGTAAATGTGATGTGCACAAAGACCCCAGGTCTTCTTCTACAAAGCTGCTTTCCAGTTTTTGGTCTTAAGCCTGCACTCGTACATGGTGTTACGCCTCTCCAACTGCACATGAGATACTGGTAAGCAGATTTCTAGTTGGCATTCTGTAAGTCCTGTATTCCTGTCAGTAAAATTGCTTCATATTCAAACTTTCAAAAATTGAAACCCAAATAATAACGTTGTATAGAAAACGCTGTTATGCCATTCAGTCTATTCCTCTGTCAGCGAATTCCATTAACTACAGCCCCTTTTTATTTGATTAGTTATGTTTGTGTCCCAAGCAAATGAACTTCTGTGGTTTCTCTTGTATCCCTGGGGAATCTATTTACTTATTGTCAGGAAATGCCTTTCCCCTCTACTTTATTCAGGCAGTTATGTAGATGTGATTGGACTCTGATTATATGTTGAAGTCTGGGGACTCTTGACCTGGCCCTCATCAAAATAAAATGGAAATCTGCACAAGAACAGCTCTTCCTCTGCACGTATGAGACTGAGTTAGGACTTTAGGATTGTAGCAGTGATGAGTATTATTAGAATCCTAAACATACATTGCTAATGAATATAACAGAATTATGGACTAACTGCTGCAGTATCTACAGCAAAAAATGAAAGCACTGCAAAAAATTTTTAGTAATCCATATAGTTTATAATATACTTTAACCCACAACAGAGAAAATGTGCAATTTAATTGCTGCAGAACTTATAAGTTGTTTATCCAAGGGAACTGCGGCTCTCAATACTGAAGACAAAAGGTAGGTCTTTTCCAGTGAAGTTATTTTGTATATTTAGACGTGTGTTAGGGACAGACTCTTTGAGCAGTGATTGGACACACTAAATTCATTTTTTCTTCAGTAAAATAAATAAATACTCAGGTAAATATTTTCAGATGTATGAAACTAATCTTATTGATTAATTTATTTTGCAAAATTTTGTTTGAAATAAAAAGTTTAGAAGCTACTAAGGGAAAGCTGATAAGTTGGCACAGCCTGATTTGCCTAATGCTTAAACTGACTCTTGTCCATTTTTCAAACATCTAGTTATGATGAGAAAGTCTGTTGCCTTGCCTCTACTAACATTGCAATAATTGTTTTTATAAAAATAGAAAAAAAAAAAGATCCTATGTCTGACATCTCAGTTATTTGTGCTTGGGTGCCCAGCACTGTAACAGCTTAAATTCCTTGGAGCAGGACCTCTAGAAGATAATTACTGAAACAGGAAAGTTTGTGTGAATCTATGCAAAAGAAATATCCTAAGATTATATTGAAGCAAACCTGTTATTGTTTACCAAACAGAGTAAAGAAGTGGATATTGATATGAGTACAGATCTTATTCTGGGTAAGATACTGCTTATAACTATTGGAGAGCCTAAACACATGTACCTATTACTATAGCATGCTTAGTGAAATATCCATGTATCTGGATATGTACTAAAAACTATTGGTGAGTAAAGGCTTCAGGATTAGGTTTTCATCAGTCTTCATTCAATAATTTAGAGTATTTCTCTCTCTTTGCTAATGATTTCCTAATAATTCTCAATTCAGACTCAATGTGATTAACATTTTACTTCTGAATGCATCTATGTGTATTGTGTATCTCCCCCTTTACCCTCTTTATTTCTAGTTAGAATTATTAAACTTCCTTAGTTTGCTATCTTAAACATGAAATTGGGGAAGAAAGTTCCAATTCTAATTGCTAGGAATATGATGGAATCAGTGACAGAAAGATCTGTGATCATGGAGCTGATGCTGGAGGTAAAGTAGAAATGATTTATCCTGCAGAACTTTACACATGTAAGATATACTTTACATATGTAAGATATACATGTATAAGATTATACATTGGCATTTGGAAATAAGAGCTGTATAGGGAAATTACAAATGCCAGTGTTGCTCTAACATATGAAAAAAAAAAAAAAAAAAGATATAGTAATGAAGACTGTCTTTCCTTGGAGTCACTGCAAGTCTATCATGGAATTATTTCCAATGTCCGTTGGGATAATAAAGCAGGGTCTTTAAGTAATGAAACCACAAATTGGAGTATTATCCAAATACCATTCCATCTTTGAATGGTTTATTCTTTCTGACTTTTATAAGCATGGTAACATAATTTTCAACAATGATATCCATAAATGCTCTTAAATTCATCCCTGGAGTTTTATTAACAAGAATTTTGAGTGTCCAATTCCAATTACAGAAAAAGAGAAAAAATAATTTGGAGATTTATTTATTTTCAGACTTAAAATGTGTTCTCTGTCACTGTTTTACAATGTGAATGGTATAATTTAACAGATTTCCTCTAAGAATATTACTATTTTTAGTTGAATATGTGATCTGGAAAAGTCATGCAGTGTATAATGGTAAGATGATATAAAGGTGCAACTATTTATCTGCCACCAAAGCATATGTTAGAGTATTATCTAAATAGCTCCAGTTCTACCAGTTGGTTAGTTTGGGTTGTTTTTTCAGAACAGACCTAAGATGATGGGAGATCATTTTCCAAAGGTTTGAAGATATAATCAATTTCTTTAGGGGTCATGTTTCCAATGTATTTCTTTAGTTATAAAGCTATTTTTCTTTTTGAACAGAATATTATTTGTGTAATGATGTGGTTCTAGCCATTAAAACTCAATGACAGACATCATGAAACTGATATCAAGTGTTTGTAGACTTGCTGACCTACAGTGATCATTCTTCTAGGAGGGCCTACATTTACCTCTTGATTTTTTGCATCTCCAGCTACATGATAAATTGGTTGTCCAAACTCTTGAAGTTGTAATGTCAGAGCCTGATGAAAGATAGTCAAGCCTGTATAATTCACAACTCTACACTTAACAGAGCTGAGAAGAAATTTGCTCTCACCTTCACTTAATGTGGGAAAACCTTGTTATGATTTTTTTTTCACAGGGGGAGGAGAAAATATTTCTCCAAAAGTTTGAATTGAAATACTTATATTTGCAAGATTTACATGAAATGTAAATGCTTCTGTTATTAAACCATTTCCAAGTATTTTGAGCTGATCTAGTATCACATATAATAATTAGTTAGGATACTGGTTGCCTCTCCACCCACTGTGTGCTACACAGACTGCATGTCCCATGTTGTACTATCTTTGTGTTGGTGGACTTCAGGCACACAGAAGGCCTGCACGTATGCTATGATGCTCAAAGTTTTGTTCAGTCTATCAATTTAAATACCCAGCTTACATAGTGAAGAACTTATTCAAATTTTGAGAATCCTGTAGTGCCTGAATCCTGTAGCTTCAAAAGCTATTGTATGTGACAGAAACCCTCTGCACCGGCCACTCTCTACAACTCTTCAGTAATAAGTACAATGCTGCATCATCNGCAATCATTTAAGCATGTGGGAATTGACCTGACAAGGAAGAGTCTGTTGTCAGGCACCAGCTTGGGAAGTGAGCTCTAAAGCAATAGTAGAATACCTGTTACTATTACTGTCCTCCAGGTAGTAGACGTGTGCTTTGGTCTGTTCTGGAAAGCTAGGTGAAAAGAACAGTCCGGCTAGAAGTATTTCAATTTTACTGTGTATTGACTTCTCTGCGGCTGCCATACTTGACTATCTTGTCATGACTTAACTCCAGGATGTGTACTGAAGCCAACACGTGTGGCTGCATATGGGATGAACTGGCAACTGCAATGTCCAGATGGCTATCCTGGAATGATGCAATGAAAGAAAGAAAAAATAATTTAGGGTACAACGTTCAAGATCAGAATTCAATATAAGTTGTTTTCAGAGAATGGCATTAGAATTATTTTGTGTTTTTTTTGATGTTCCGCCTTCATAATAATATGAAAGGATGTTAAAGAAACATGATCTTAATGCAGATGTACTTGCAAAGAATTTAAGTTTTGAAGGTATCTCTATCTTCTTCCTTGGGAATGACTGGGGTGCAATTAATCTGTGAAACACTTTGTGTAATGTGATTCTTATCAGACAATCATGAGGTGTTTTCAAATTTGAAGTAGTAGTTGATTTCTTATTCTCAAAAATAAGCACCATATGGTTTTGTAACCAGTTCCCTGACTGGCCTCCCAGCTCATTTAGTCTCTGGCTTCCTGACAAAATTGCTGACTTTCTTTGGTCATGCATCGAAGTAAGCTATTAGTTTTAAACAGAATCCTTAACTTGTAAAAGAAAGCTTTAGTACCTCATGTCTGCAGTAGTATGCAAATTTGATTTACTAGCATGTATAAACCAGGCACCAGATCTGTGGAGAACATGTGAAAAGTTTCCAATACATGAAAGCTTTGACAACTATTTATTTTCCTTTCTCATCAGGGTGTGGTGAACACTGGTTACAAGGACTTGCCAAGTAGAATGGCTACTCAAGCCAGTAGCCTTTATTCCAATAACATCTTGAAATTGTTAAAGCTCTTTCTCCTGAGAGAAAATATTTTCACTTTGAACAAAAGGACCATTTATATTATGGGGCTATTGATCATGTCATTAGAGGAATTTTGGTAGTGGAGGTGAGTTTCAACACTTATGTTTTTATCAAAATGTTTAAAATGCATTGTATGAAAGCAGTGATTTTGCTAGTGAGTTCAGTCATTCCAAGGAAACAGTATCATTCAATATATACATGATAATGCGATGAAGGGAATTTCTTGCATGTTTTAAGCACTGAAATATGGTCAAAAATAAAATAAATAAAAAGTTTGATTCTGTAAAATTATCATTGTACTATAAACTCATGTTTTTTAAAGAATGTGTTACTGAGAATCAGCCCATTTCCTGAGCTACTGAGCTGTGCCTTATGCAATATGACTTGAAGTGCTGGGTAGTTTATGGACACGAATCAGTATGTATTGAACAAAGGTGTTGACAAGTAGGAATAGGTGAGCTGTGTGTGATACTCAAAAGGACTTCAAGTAGTGCAAATACTTCAAAGACCAGATGGTTTGATGGCACTTACTACGTCTTTCTGCCAAGATCAGGAGAGGTAGAGCATTGTTCCTTATAAAGATACAGTGGTTTTCTACTGAAGTAAACAGGGGGTTAGCCTCAGAATATGAAAAGTATTTCAACCCTGATATGCTTGGGCTATATCCTGCATAGTCTCTGTTGTAATAGCAGTAGCTCTCATACCTTTCTACATCCTTTAGCCCCTTATTCTGGGAGAAGAAAAAGAGCTAGATATACCGTTAAATCAGGAGCTAGCCTTCAGTTTGTTAAAACTGTTACTGCTTGTATTTTGGCTGCAATTTTCTGTATGAAAGATGTTTCTTAAGATAGAGTGATTCTTTTTCAGTTACGTTTATTTTGTATGTAGTAGAGAGGAAGGCTTAATTTCTGTAGTCATGGTAAGTTGAAGATTGACAGGCATCCATATTTGCCTGCAGGTAGCATTAAACCAAAGTACCATCAAGCTAAACATTTAAATATTGGCAGACTCGAGTTATGGTTTGCCTAAGAAAGTGTTCATAAAAAGAAGAATATTTATGTTCAGTTTTTAAGCAATGTAATCTAGGATTTAGGTAGGAGTTTTTTTGTTTAATATTTGTTTTCTGGGCTTTTGTGTGGGTGTATGTTGAGGGGGTAGCAGGTTGAGTTTTCTCTGTTTTTGTTTATTTCTTTTTCCCTCCAGTGTCAAGTGTATTCCATCTGAAGTAATAAGTAAAACACAAGATGTTTTTCACCATTGATGGAATTCAGTGGTCAGTGCTATTTTACAAGACCAAGGGTTATCATAATAAGTAAAAGGTAAAGGCCATTCTATTTACTCGTGTGAGTATTCCCACTAATTTCATAAGGACAGATGAGTAACCATGACAGAACTTTGCCTGGGGGGTCAGTCCATAATATAATGAAAGGCGAGATAAAATAGAAATCCATCATAACGATTGTTTTGTCTTGCAACAGGGAGATGCAAAGTCTTATTTCAGTGATCTTTTCCAAAACAGCACCCCTTTCTAGTAAAAAAGCCCAAACCAACCAAAAAAAATGAAACAAAGCCCCCACAACAACAACAAAAAAAACCCCAACAACCAAAAAGCAAACCACCACCAAAACACCACACAAACAAAACCTCACAACACACAAGAACAGGAAAGAGCTGTTACAACTCTTACAAACTAGAAATATTACAGCCATGGCTGGAATTTATATATAAGGTACAAAGGAATTAATTTATCTATATTTCTAGTTGCCATTTTGGCATTTAGGTGATGAGCCATTCTATGAATAATTACGTAAAAACAGAATGAGCTCCTGAAAGGTAGTGTAGATTAACATTGAAAAGGAGCAGGCAGTGGCACGTCAGGGTTGCCAACATAGCCCTTCTTTCAATTAGAAAGCAACAGGATAAAGATTCAGCTTTTCAGNTTTGTTTATTTCTTTTTCCCTCCAGTGTCAAGTGTATTCCATCTGAAGTAATAAGTAAAACACAAGATGTTTTTCACCATTGATGGAATTCAGTGGTCAGTGCTATTTTACAAGACCAAGGGTTATCATAATAAGTAAAAGGTAAAGGCCATTCTATTTACTCGTGTGAGTATTCCCACTAATTTCATAAGGACAGATGAGTAACCATGACAGAACTTTGCCTGGGGGGTCAGTCCATAATATAATGAAAGGCGAGATAAAATAGAAATCCATCATAACGATTGTTTTGTCTTGCAACAGGGAGATGCAAAGTCTTATTTCAGTGATCTTTTCCAAAACAGCACCCCTTTCTAGTAAAAAAGCCCAAACCAACCAAAAAAAATGAAACAAAGCCCCCACAACAACAACAAAAAAAACCCCAACAACCAAAAAGCAAACCACCACCAAAACACCACACAAACAAAACCTCACAACACACAAGAACAGGAAAGAGCTGTTACAACTCTTACAAACTAGAAATATTACAGCCATGGCTGGAATTTATATATAAGGTACAAAGGAATTAATTTATCTATATTTCTAGTTGCCATTTTGGCATTTAGGTGATGAGCCATTCTATGAATAATTACGTAAAAACAGAATGAGCTCCTGAAAGGTAGTGTAGATTAACATTGAAAAGGAGCAGGCAGTGGCACGTCAGGGTTGCCAACATAGCCCTTCTTTCAATTAGAAAGCAACAGGATAAAGATTCAGCTTTTCAGGATCCTTGAGGACTCATTGTATAACTTTTGTTACCAAGAGGCATCTTCTAATATTAATTATAAAATAAAGAGCTGTATGGTATAAGACAGGTACCCAATCCAGGGCTGATGGAAATTAACGTAGACTGTTCTCAAAAGCTTTTGGATCAAGGCCTGTATATACTGCATAATTCCAGATGTCATTATCTGTGTTGAAATAGATGTATGACATGGAAAATGAATTGTATGGCAAGGTTTTGATTATGTTGAATAGTATTTTTCTCATAAACAGAATTGTTATGCTCTTTGCAGTAACTACCTTTAAAGATATTGACAGATTGAAAAAAGAATAATGCCAATGATAACAGAAAAGGATACATACAGCACATCTTTTGAAGGGTTTTCTACCTTCAAAGCTCCTGTTCAAGGAAAATGAATAAGAGTAGAAATATCTATTACTCCAAGAAGAACAATATTTGGTGGTACACAAAGTTGATTTTAAAGGAATGAAAAAGAAGGAAGTCTGTTTCACATAGTGAACGATTTCATAACCAAGTTTTGTAAAGCATATGAAAGACTTTCCTTACTGCCTCTTCCCAGGGTGTCCTGGTTTGAGTTAGGACAGAACTAATTCTGTTCAGTGATTTTACTTTTCAGCTCAGTCTTTTCTATGAAACTGCACTTTCTGAAGTTAACAGACAGTGTCTGCTTCTAGCAGTGAATGCTTGATGATTATACTTACTACCAAGGGTTGGTTTGCAGAAAGGCTCTTGCTTATATTTGCTCCTATGGAGACCAAGATCACTGCTAAATCTTGTGTACCATGTTGAGTGTGCAGAAAGTAAAAGGCCATACCTGTGAATAGAAGCAGACAGGACAGGCAACCCTAAACTGATCAACAAGGTATTCCATCCCATATGTCATATTCAGTATAAAGCTGAAAGATCATAAGGATCATAAGAGTCAAGCTCTCTTCTTCAGTTGTGGTTGTCCAAAGAGGACTGTCTGTTCTGCCTTCAATCCCAGCCTGTATGTTATAGAATCCATCACCTGAATTCAGTTCCCATCTGTGTGGAACTTTCCCAGTGCCTGCTCCACAACATCATTGGTGACAGTGACATAAATGCCATCAAGGGGGTCAAGTTTTTGTTTTGGATGTATTTCATGTTATTTTTATTATTTTCACTAAAGCTGATGAGTTTTCCCATCTGTAAGTCTCTGTTCCCTTTCTCTTCACCTTTGGAAAGGGAGCAGTGTTAATAGAAAAGAGCATCTGTCATTCATCTAGTGGCTGACCCAGCCCTATCCCTTGATATATGGTCACTGACTTAAAAGGTTTTGCCCAAAGTATAATCCTTGTTTGAAGATCTCTTTTCTTTGATTAATGTTGGGCCATTTGTTTACAAGTTTTAAAGTTTTTATTAAAAACTTCCTAACATGATAATCAAGCTGAAAATAAAACCCCTGTCATGTCCAAGAGTGAGATTGTGATATCTTTCTACACTGGGCTTTGTCTTGACTGGAGAAATTCGTACTGTACATTGATTTGCTCAGAGCTTACTTGGGTATATTTAACAAAACATTATGCAAGTGATGACAAAATGTGTCTCCAAGTAAAATATCCTATTATCTTAGATTAATGAAATGATCTAGTCTTTTCCTAAAGAGGGAAAAACATTTCCTTAAACCACCAACACACATGGTCAAAGAGACTAGTACTGGGAGCAATAATGTTTTCTCCCAAGGAAGTATTGTTGAACTCTGTGTGTGGTCTGCATTTTTAACAATGTTCAGATGCAACACTGTGGTCTGTATTCCTACTAAAGCAGTAAAGGTTGTGAGGAGTCTCTAGGGAATTTATGACATATTTAATTTTGGGTTTTTGATGAACCATTTCTCCATATTTGCCCAAGTGGAATATTTTTTACTCAAGTAGTTTGGCAGTCCTGTATGCATCTGCTGGATCCTGAGGTCCCCACTTCATCCTCAGGTTGACAAAGATCCTATTATTTCAATACTAGTTTTCTGGCAAAAACAATGTACACAAGTTATAGATGTAAAAGTATGTCCCTGAAATGCCTTCTGTTGCCATGGGTGTTAGAGACACAGCTTCAGTGGAAGTAGGGTTTGGATTCTATGCCTGTTTTCATTTTATGTTTAATAAAGAAAAGTGCTTTTCTTATTCTTTTTAGTGCATATTTTTTTAATAGGTTTGGCAGGTATTTTAGGACTGGTTCTTGTTTCTCCTAATCTTTCTTTTACTCAAATGGTGACCAGATTTGTTCTTGCTTGGAATAGCGGTTATCATACTACTCAGTCACACCTGGCCTTCATTCGCCTCTTACACCAGTATCTGCGTGTATTATTGCTAAGTGTACTGTCTACTGCTTTCTTCTCTTGTAAGCTTCATTATGACAGATTTGAGTTCAGTTTCATTAGGAGAGAGCTACAGGAAGTAAACCCAAGTTTAACATCTTACCTAAAGTGAATTGCAAATGAAATTAGGATTTATGAGTCACAGCCTCAAAATTTTTACTCCAGGCACAAAACAATGCTGTTTTCATCTTTACTTTGATCCATGACGTATATACATGCACAAAAATTTTACTGGCAACCAAAGGATTGTATAATGATCATTGCTTGTAAATATAGGAATGCCAACATAAGCATCAGCTTTATGATTGTACTCATTGTCTCTTCAGTAAATATGAATATTTCTGCAAGTGATGACCAAAGAAAATGTTTAACAGACTTAGTGGGAATAGAGAGAAGATGTGATGAGAACTTTGATGATACTTCAGGTATGTGTATCTATATCCTTTGTTTTTTCATCTGCATAAAATGGACCAGCTTCTTTCTGCACAGTCTTAACCAAAAAGAAAGATGTCTCCAAAAACAGAATGTTTCTCCAGTTGATGTAACTACGTGGTTAAATCTTTAAAGATCACTGATAGTAGCTAGTTTGCTTGATTGAGCTCCTGCATGCATTTGCTATGATATAGAAGGTACCAAGCTGCATGTGTGAATTTAAAATCTGAGCAGTGTCCTTACTGAATCAGTTGTTTACTTCTTGGAGTAGAACACTGCATAGCAGACTTTTCCTGATGTTTTCAGCTTTAAATTTCCATTTACAATGAAAAAATATAAAATTGGATTCTGTTCTAAGCAAAGCTGAATGCA
Organism: Chloroceryle aenea; assembly: GCA_013399075.1. Classification (NCBI taxonomy): domain Eukaryota; kingdom Metazoa; phylum Chordata; class Aves; order Coraciiformes; family Cerylidae; genus Chloroceryle; species Chloroceryle aenea. The sequence goes on from VWZY01004303.1 coordinate 358,874, forward strand.
AGAAGATATCAGTTTGGCTTTAGAAGCATTTTAATTCCAATTAGTTTTTTTAATGCAACTTTAGACAGAAGAACCTGCTCTTGTATTACAACTGCTTATGTTTTGTACAAGTAGTCTGATTGTTTTGGCAGTAGAAGTCAGGTATCACTATTCAAGACTTTTGCGCTGAAAAAGCATTTTCTAGGTTAATTGACTAATTTTTTTTCCCATATAGTATATCTATCTCTGAACTTCAGTATGTCTATTAGGTTTCTATTTTACAAACTGGATGTCAAAATCAGTACTTCAGAACATTATTATTTCTGCCTTTCCCTAAAGAAGTGTTTATAGGCTATGGTGCCTCCCTATGCCATTGGACATAAGACTGAACAGGTTACTCAATGTTTTATTCTGTTCAATAGTTCCAAAACTAGGAGGGTGATCATATGAGCAAGCAAAGAGCCTGTCTTGGCCTGAAATATTACTGCTATAAGCAGTGAGAAACAAGGGTTATGTGCAGAATCAGGCCCTTCAGGGAAACCATCCACTTATATGGGCAAATATTTGGCATCCCTCTTCGTTAGATCATGGAATCTGTTATCCCTAGGGCCAGGGAAACAATTTTATAGCCTTTTTGTTTTACACTGTCCTTATTTGAGCATATTCCTTTGACTGTGCTGTGTTTCATTCAAAAGAGAACAGCTTTGCATTTCCAGTTCCATAATGATCAGTCAGTTACAAAGCAGCAACACATTAATCAAATAACTAAATTCATTTGCAGAAGTACCAATCTGTATCTAATTTAGAGTGTAAGTACATCAGGAGAGACCATATTTACTTTTATTTGCTATTTTTTAATCCACTTCCAGATGCATGTGTTGTTCAAAGCTTATTAAAACTGAGCTATTTCTTTTTAGAGGTAGGCTCTAATTGGCAATTATCTTTACTAAAGACAAAGAAAGGAAGTATTTTAGGAAGAAAACAGTCTGATAGTAATCAGACCTGAGCTGGTTCTCTTACCTGCCCTAAAGGCCTCCTGCATCCTAGAAAAGTGTTCAGCACTAAATCTGGAAGAAATGAGGTGTCAGATTTCATTAATTCTTCAAAGTTTTTCAAACAATGCCATCACTAGAGAGAAATCTGATGTATGTACTGGATCTTAAAAGGTTACATGGCAGTCAATATACATAGCAACAAAGCTTATTTTCCCAATTTTTTTTTCCACTTGTCTTAAAAATTAATACTTGAGTGCTTGAGATGTGTTCTGGGAAGTTTTGTTCTGTTGCTTCTTATTATTGTGAAACTCAGTAAGAGAGAAGAGGGAGAGGTGCTTCTACTTTGCCAGTTTGTCACTTAGATTGTGTCAGTCTTCTAATGCATCCAGAGCCATTTTGCCTCCTGTGATTCTCTGTAGGCAAAATGTGTTTGGAGACTCTGGCGGGTGCGTCTACAAAACTCTCTCCCATACATAAGAAACGGTGGCTTCAAAAGAACTGTTCTGGCTCTGTTTCTTACAAGCTGTCATCTCAAAATGTTCTAGCAATGTATTTTTGGAAAAGACTTAAATTAGGTTAAAATTTCCTATAGCTATTATATTTCTATTTCTTTGTATGAAAAGGAAAACAACATTAAAAAGTGAAGCGTCCTTTCTTGCTCAATGGTCTGTTTACACAGTGTAATATTTTATTTTGGATCGAAATAATTTAATTTTGAAGGTCTTACCATTGCAAAATGACTTGAAATCTCTGACCTTCCTCAGCTTGTAGCTGCATTTCACAGTCTGGCAGCAGCAGCTCTTACATGTATTGCCGAGTACACGATCAAATACCCACACCTTGGTGTTTACTCTTCTGCTAAGGTACTCCAAATGTCTTGAGCACTATATTGGGGTATAGCTTTCAGTGCTTCTTTAGTGACTTATGGAAAACTGCTGGGTATTTTACTTCAGTCTGTCCTAAGAAATTATGGAAGAAGTTCACTAGATATCCTTTTTTGATTTCCTCAAAATACTGTTGAATTCTAGGAGGAGCTGAGGGCTTGTCCTCTTAGCTCCTTCGCAAGGGGAGGGAAGTAGCCTTATATGGCTTAATAAATTTGGTAGGACTGGAACATGAGGAGAAGGAGGAGGTTAATGTTTTTGGCTTTTGTGTTGATTAGCAGAGATGTTGATACTTGTCTCACGATTTAATTTACTGGATTTGCTAGACAGTATTTGTTTAACTAAGAGTCTGACTTAGAAATAATGCTCAATGGAATCTAAGATTCTGATGTGGACAAATAATGGCTAGAGGAATTGTAGTAAGAAATCTTTTAGGTCCTTAAGCATCAAATATTTCATGCTGTGATGATAGAGCTATTGAAGCTTTATGTTCTGAATAAGTACTGTGTCCTATTTGCTACTACAAAGCAATCATATATCAAACTGCTTTTGTTTTCCCACAATTAACCAAGTTGAAATAGTAGTTGTGGCATATGACAGGAGTTGGAGCACTTCCATTTCTGAGAATTCCTTCCCAAAACATTACCAAGTTTTTTTATGTATCTGCAGTAGGTGGATCTTTCTTCCAGATAAACTGATTTCCAAGAAGACCAGTGTCTTTGGTATTCTTATTCTATAACTGTAGCCTGTTGTAATTTCTAGTCCTTTGGCATTAAAAATGTCTTAGTGCTAAAGTCAATACAGTGTTAGAGCAGCCATGCTTGCTTCCAGATTTGCTGAACTCAGCACCATTTCTCCTTGGGCACTGCTAGTTGAACGCTGGCTTGATGACAGCATCCATGGAGAGTATGATAATTTTTACACTGGATTGAAGCTATGCCCCTGGATTAGTTGTGCAGTCATGGTGCTACAGGGTTCTCAACAATTAGGGTAATAGTATCAGGAGAGCAATTTTTGAACCTATTCATTGCAAATAAATGTAAGGTTTTTCGCACGCACATCCAGCACTTGCTGAATGCTATCCATAATGCAGTTTTGCATGTTAGCTGAAGAATTTGGCATAAATGAGGAGGAATCAACAAAGCACTCTGCAGAATGTTTATCTAGCCCTACAGAAATTACATAACAAGTCTGCAAGACACTGCAGGATCCCACAAACCACACTGCAGATCCAAAACATTTTAGCCAGCAGCAGTGCTGTAAAATAAGCTGTGGATGTTTATCTAGTCAGATGTATATGTAATCCTAGCCATTGCTGTAACTGTGGACAATTTCTGGAAAGAAATAAGAGGGTAAGGGTCTTGTCTTGCAAAATAACAAATGATTTCAGTTCCTATTATGCCTGTATAATCTTTCAGCAAAAATTCTAAAGGCCTATTTGCTTACATGACTAAACCTAGTAATGATCATAGGTAATGATCTTCTGCTAATTGTGTGCTTGAATGAACTTTTATTGCTTTTGTTTCACTTATTTAATCTTTTAGGAATGATATCATTAGAAGTACTGAGCTGAAAAGTAAAATCACTGCACAGAATTAGTCCTATTTTCAACCAAACCAGGACATTTCATTACTTGAAGTACGAATTCAATTTTGCTTTCCCTTATGTGATGTTTACTAAATTGCAGGGACTGACACTGACAGCTGTAGGTGGAGCAAATATGCCTGTTACTGAAATAGCAAACAATTGCTCCAAGCCTTGTGTGCTGAAGGGTTTCTTCCTGACAACTCTCATGACAATCGTGGGTGCCTTAACTGGTTTCTCTGGGTGGAGCTATTCTGTCATGCATTGTGTATGATAAGGAAATGCCACTGGTTTGTCTTCATTTGTGTGTGAAGTAAGACTAGGACATCTACTTTGGAAACTTTTAGAGATAAGGTGTTTTCACAGAATCACAG